>JAODAL010077005.1:0-13422 GCA_025379985.1 Phyllomedusa bahiana | reverse complement strand
ACCCCCAACCGGAGTGTAGAGGATCATTCTAAAAAATTTTTTCTTAATAGTATCAAAAAGGTACTAGAGGTCCAAAATCCGATACCCATACGATCGGTCCCGGGGGAGTCCCTTCTATTTATTATGCACTTTCGGCACTAAATATAGTATTGGGGGGGCGTGGGTTTGAACAGATAGAAAAGGTTTCCCTTTTTAAAAGAGTAATGACCCCTTTTTCCATTTTGCCTCCAAAAGGGGATCTCTTCATTTTGCGTAAAAACCCTGTGTAGGATCCCATCCAATTTTTTAAAATACTAAAGGGTTCTTTAATTGCGCTGAAGTTTTCCGTATATTTTTCTAGTCTATCCTCACCCCCAAAACCGCTCCCCCTTTAAATTTCGGCTTTTTTTTGAAATACTATTTCCCCCCTTATTTTTAATTCCTCTAAGGCAAAATTTTTCCTGCACTGAAATTTTTTTAGTTTTAGGATTTTAAAAAAACGGTTTTCCCCATTTTTCTGCTACCTCCGCGAAACCCAACTGTTGGAACTCCCAGAGAGGAGTGGAGATTTCCGGATCAAATGACTTCTGACTTAAATTTACTAGAAACAATAAAATCCACGACCCAAAACTTTTAAAAGTAAAATTTTTGCCAAAAAAATTTTTTCAACAAAAAATTTTTTGGAAAAGTTTAACAAAGGGGTAAAAAAAGAAATTTTTGAAAAAAGGGAGGGAAAAATTTAATGGGAAAATTTTTAAAACCCTAAAAAAGAAACTCGCTTCATATTTCATAACTTGGGAAATGGAAAATTTAAAAAATTTTTTTTTAAAAAAAAAAATTTTTGCTTCCTAGTTTTGTTTCCACGGGGGGGGGGGGGAACGTTTTCCCTCCTTTTAAAAACAGCCCAAAAACAGTTTTTCAAAAAACCGGAACTTTGCTTTTTTTGAACGTCCTTAAAAAATTTTCCCTTTGGGTACTTTCCTGGGTTTATCTTAATTTAAAAGGCGGTTTTTCCAAAAAGCCCAGGGGGGTGGGATCTGGTCAAAAATGCGCTAAAAACTCTTTAGGGGCTTTTCCTCCTTCGTTTTCTTAGCCTATAGTTCTTGCAAAGAAAAAAAAAAAAGTTTGTGAAACATTCCCATTTTTTTTTCACATTAAATTTTTGAAAGGGTTTTTTTTTGGGGTTAAAAAAAAGGTTAATTTTAAATCCCCAGAAAATTGGGATCCCCCCTAGGCATGAACGAATTTAAAATTTTTACGTGTCTTTTTATATTTTAATCCTCAAACAGTAACCATTTTGGGGGGTTTCCCTGGAAACCACCCGGGGTGAGGAAAAAAAGGGAAGTTAGTATGAGGAAACACACGTGTTTCACGAAAAGGGTGGGACTAGCCCCGAAACGTCACAGCAACGGATCCTTACAGGTCCTTACACTGTCCTGTTTTCCTCTCCTATGGGCGTTAGCCGAAACGCAGGACGCCGGGAGACTATCAGATATGGACTTTGGATTCACCGCTCTCACTACTGCAGTCTGTGGACTATTCAATGAACACGCAAATAAGCTATATCTAACACGCTCGATTACCATAATTTTAGTTATAAATGTTTCAAATAAAGTGAACTTTTTTATACAATTTCTAGACTTTCTGGTATTTCATATTGGCGTGTACAATGTTAAGAGGGATTAGTAGAGGTACACCATTCCCAGCTAAGCCCGAGTCAGCAGTGGTTTGAGAGCACTAGGAACACATATATGATGCCTAATATTGGAAGATGAGACTTTATTTTCTCCCAAGGCATTTAAATAACATAAGCTGCTAAATGTCTATGAAGACTTTGCTACACCTACACAGACAGGAAGGCCGATACTTTTTTCTTTTGACTAAAAATGAGACGAAGTAAAAAATTTTAAAAACTTGCACAGAACCAGCTGGGCTCGGCCGGAGCTACCAGTTAATGCACTCCTACTCGGACGCTACGTTCAAACAAGTATACAGCAGCTGAAAAAGAGAGAAATTCACACTCTAACCTCTCACCCACATTTTCAGCGCTAACACACAATACCTTAAAGTCAAAGGATCCCTAGGGGGCTAAGAAGCCCATTAACAAGCAATACTTTACAAGAGGACTTGTTATACCAAAGAAAAATGGTACCCATCATAACCAGTACTACTCTTGAACCATCTATCTGACACGTACATGCATCTCACAACTTAATCATAGATACTGTACGCAATGGAAATTAATGTGATTGATGAAGAGTTTAAAAACAGTACCCAACTGAAGAACGTTATGAAGAAAAAGGAGGATTTACAGGTTACCTTGGATAGACAAAAAAAATACAAGCTTCTCCAAAATAAATTAAAGACTATGAAAGGGATAGTAAGGATTATACTACACAACAGGGTCTATTCTTTCGGGCAAGAAGAACAGCATAAATTACGGGCCACCCTTTAGACCGAGAAGGAGACAACCGCAAAGTAACAAAAGCGCAACACAAATCGACTCAGATTGACACTGGGTCTACCAAAAACCACATGCAAATGAAGAACAATCCCCAGAAAGGGATAACCAACAAGGATTTCTTAGAAGCGTCAAAAAGACCAAACGACAACGGCTTCTTGGAGAAGCCTCTGGTGTCGACCCAAGAAGGAATACACGCACAGGAGGGAAACAACAACTAACAAGAAGCAAAAATAAATGAAAATTTGTTCTTGATACATCTCATCTCAAGAACTATCAGAAGCACAGTGCCTTCCATTATACAATAAAGGGCTCAATTTTGTGCCGCACACTACATCCACTACACTTGTTTCAATTTAACAATGATTTTATCGCATTATGTAGACTATCAGATTGAAAAGAATGTTTTTTTGGCAGAATACTAGTAAGTAAGGAAGATGAAATCTCTAAAGTAAAATTTCAGTCACGAAGTCAATTCATCCGGAAATCCTCCAATTCCCTTCTCTGGAAATGTTCCAACAGTTGGTTAACAGCGGAGGTAGCAGACAAAAATGGGATACCGTTAAAACTCCTAAAACTCCAAACATATTACAGTGCATGAAAGAATAGCCTTAGAAGGAATTAACAAAACACTAATGAGGAAATAGTTATCACAAAAAAAGCCGATAAAGGCACAGGGAGACGGTGCGTGGTGCAGGACATAGACTATAAAATATACCACGGAAGCTGTCAAGACAACGCGCAAATTAAACGACCCTTTAGTATATAAAAATTGATCGGGGAGATCCTACACAGGAATTACTACGCATAATAATAAGAGATCCTTGTTGGAGGCAATGAAAGAGGGATCATTACTCCCAAACGAAAGAAAACCTTACTATCACTGTTCAACAAACCCACGCACGCCCAATACTAAACTTTAGTGCCGAAAGTGCATAAAACGATAGAGAGACCACGCCGACCGAACCGATCGATCGGGTATCGGCTACTATTTTTGGAACCTCTAGCTACCTATTTAGATAAGCTATTTACAGAAATATATTAAGAATGATCCTCATACAACCACCGTGGATACAGTGGCATTTCTCAAGACACATTAAACATCTTAAAATTGAAGAACATGGTGTTTGCACTATGGATATAAAAATCCCTATACACCAACATTCCCATATCAAGAAGCATATAGAATAATTAATGCCACATTGAAGAAGTGACCCTAGTCTAACTAATGCCAAAATTTAACTCTTCATTATGACTATTCCTAGATCTTGGATATTTACTAAAAATCATTTCAGATACATGGAAATGACCTTGTATCTCCAGTTACAAGGATTTTCGATGGGCTCAACCGGCAGCACCGAGCATAGCCAATCTTATATGATAGCCTATGGAGAGGAAGTTTGTTATAATTACGAGATGTCTTTCACAAAGTCCATACTTGCTAAGAATTCAAGTCGACGACGTATTTTGTTTATTTGGAGAGGCGAACTTGGAGGAACTTACAAGAGTTGTCATATCGCTTAATCAAATGTCATCCACACTCTATAACAAGTTCACGTTCCAACAATAGATGAGAGAGAAAATCGCTACCTTAGACACTTTGAAAATAAGTAAGGGCCCTAGGAGGTCTACATACTCACTCTATATAAAAAAAGAACACAATCGACAGAAACAATATACTACATAGGGCGAGTCATCATGCCCCACAGCTATTACACAGGCATCCCAAAAGGTCCAGTTTATAAGACCTAGAAGAAATATGCTCGGAAGATACACTTATATTACGAACAAGAAGAAGATTCTTAATGATACAAGTTTAACACAGCGAGAGGCTCCAAAAAAGAAACTTTGACAAATTGGCAGGGAGGTATAGAATGTTGAATAGAGAAGAATTATTGAAACCAAACAAGAAAAACTGAGAGAAATAGAAGACTCATGTTTCCTCAGTACGTTCGATAATCATAGTGGCATAATACGACAAGCATTACACAAAAATATTGGTATTTGCTAACCAAAGACCCAAAAATATCGTAAATTAGTTGCGACATTCTAGATTTGTTATAAAAAGGGCCGCACCTTATGGAACCGTAATACACGTCTCATCGCAACTTAAATCAAATGCAGACACCAAGTCAGAAATTTAAATACAGAGTAAACAAAAAGGACATTTTCCCTGCTTAAAATTGCTGCAACTGTAGTTCCATTATAAAAGGTACATATTACATCTCCTCACATCCCACTAAGGATACAAAATAGACCATAAGGCTTCAATATAAACATGTAAAATTCCAAAACAGTAGTAGATTCCCTAAAATTCCCATGCGCGGTCAGGGATACACATAGTCAGACTAAGCGCCAAATAAAAATCGATTAACTGAGTTCATAAGTCCTCCATATCGTAACTAAACTAGCCATATAGAACAATCATAGACTCTAAAGAAAAAAAAAGAAAAAGTTTGGTGAAACAACAGTTGCGAGGAAGCATTACACACGTGAATATAAAACAACACTGTAGCGGATTTTGAAAAATGGTGCTTTTAGAAAGAGGTTGAGCAGAAAAGGAGAAAGTCTTGAGAAAGCTCTTAACTCCGGAGAGAGTCATTTTTGGATAATTTTAAAAGTGGACGTCTAACAATGGCTTTTCCCCTATGCATGAAACGAAAATTTAAATTTACGGGTCTTTTTATTTTTTTATCCTACTTACATGAAACCAGTGTTGAGGGGTTCCCGGGCAACCATCAGGGTGCGGGTATAAAGGGAAGTTGAAATGAAAAAACCACTGTTTAAAAAAGGGGGGGGGACTAGCCCCGAAACGTCACCCGGCCCCCTTTGGTCTTACCGTCTGTTTCCCCCTATGGGTTAGCCAAACGGGACCCCCGGGAGACTACCCAATAGGATTTTTGGTTTCCCCCTTCTCCTACTGCAGCCCTAGGGCATTCAAGGGGAAACCAAGTAGCTAATCTTAGCACGCCAAACATAATTTTAGTTATTTTTTAAAAAAAGTGACAAATACAATTTCAGCTTGCTTTTCATATGGTTGGGCCTTACTCCTCCCTTTTACAGAGACAGAAACCTTTTGCACCAAATAAATTGTAGATTTTTTAATTTGGCCCTGCAAAAACCCTTTTTTGTTTGTATTTGTAAAAATTTGGACTACCCCCATATGGTTTTACCCCAGCCCTGCAGCTGGGAAAGAACCGCAGACGGGAAAAAAAATCCCCTAAATCCAACCCCCTTTTCGTCGCCATTTAAAAAAAATTTTTTTCCTCCCCGGGTCAAGGGGCAACCCCAAAGAGGAAAAAAAACTCGAAAGTACATTGGCCTTTAATATCTTCCTATAGTCCCATGGGCTAGGTGTCTTTTTAAAAAGTACATTTTTGCTTCACTTTTTTGGATGTACCCTAAATGGAAAAGGAAAAAAAGATAACTGTTTCAGGTTGGGTGGCTTCCATTCTTATTGGAAAAATAACTAAAACCCTTAACCAGCCCTAACATGTCGCCACAAGCTACCAAATTTAAAAAGTCTTATGGTAGTTGTGCTCCCCTTGGGTTTTCCCCATTGTTAGTTTTGGTAGCTAATGCCGATCGTTTACCCCTCAAAAAATAAATTCGTAACCCCTTTTCGAAATTTAACTCTGTGTGCCCAAAAGCAGTATGTAATTTTTGAAGGGGTATAGAACCCTCGCAAAAACTCACCATTTTGATAAAATTGTATTCAAATCAGGCAACGGAGACCCTTTTCCACCTGTCATTTTTCCTTTAGGACTTCGCTTCAACAGAGGGTAATTCACGGTAGTCAAGGCCCCCCCGTCCCACCAAGCTTGATCCCCAAAAAGTCATTGATTTACTATCTCCACCCCACCCTCGCTTTTAAACCCCCCGCGAAGAAAAAGGCATAGTTGACTTTTTTCTTTATTTTTTCGAATCCTGAAATTCTCCAAATCTTTCCACTTTTCCCAAAAAACTTTTTTCCAAATTGAGTTCAGGATTGCCCAAAAAATAGAAAACATATCATCTGCAAAGCGGTGACTTTGATCTCCTTAGATCCAACCTTATCCCACGAAATCTCATTACTTATCAATGAAGGGCAAGGGGTTCCAAAGGGAATGTTAACAACATTGGTACAGGGGAAATAGGGGCACATTCCCTTTTGGAAAAGAATTTTGGTTGGTTTGAAAAACCCGTGGTACCCACCTGTGGTTTTGGGATACATGGCTGTCAGGTAATTCTAAAATTACCTCCCAAAACCCATTTGTCCAATACTGTTTTTAAGCCTTTCCCCAGTTGACATTATCGAAAGTTTTCTCCCTCTATGCCCAACAAAAACGGGGAAACTTCATTTTTTAGGGGCTGTCTCTTTGGGGTCTTGACTGCCAACACTGCTCTCAATTTTTTTAACCCCCGACCTCCCTTAATAAATCCATCGGTGTTCCCCTATAGTTTGGCATGAGGCCGGACAGTCTTTCGCCATTACTTTGGATATTTTTTTCACTCCTGGTTAATCAATGAGATGTCAAAGGACTCAGGAAGCAAGGACCTTTCCCTTTTTTATGGATAACCCTAAGTACCCGTGTCCCCAGAAAAAACATACCCGTTTTTTTGAAGAATCCCCTGGGAAAAACTGAACCAGGGTGGGTGATTAGTCTTTTGACAAAATTTTTATAAAAATTCCCCCCGGATCCATCAGGGCCCGGGGTTTTGGCCCGGTGGAAATATTTTTTTAAATTACCTCTTCTATTTCCTCACCATGAGCCTTTTTAGTTTTCCCTGCCCTCTGATAAAAATTTAAAAATTCAGCCTGATCTTATCCGGAAATCCCCCCCCTTTTGTAATTCAGAGGGCATTTGGGATAAATTTTTTGTAGAAATTTGCAAAATCTCATTTATCGTTTTGGGGTTCTTTTCAACTACCTCCCTCATTTTTTAAAAAAAAACCCCTTGGCCCCCTGCTATTTCTGTTTTTTCCGAAACAAACAAGGAGGCTCTCAAGCGATTTCCGTAAAAAATTCTAGCCCTTCTTTTGAAGTTCAAAACTCCCCCTTATCCGAGATCCACTCCCCCTTTTTATGTCCTCGGGGGGATAAAAGAGAAAAAACCTTGTATAAGATTTTCTTAAATGGTGTTCGCTGAGTCTAATTTTTCCTTAAAGGCTTTCTTTTTGGCTGTACATAAGCCAAATTCTTCCCCTAAGGGCCGCTTTTCCCTGTCCCAAATAACCCAGGATTTTTTACTATGGGGGGCCCCTTGCTTGGGCATTTCCCTTCCCACCAAACTTTTCAACAGTTTCTGAAATGGCTATCTCCGAAATGAAGTTGGGAAAATTTCCAAAGAATGTCCGTCCCTTTTAGATGGAGCTCTCTTAAAAGAGTAAAAACCGGTGGGATCAAGACCTAAGTCTCCGAAAACTGATTCCACTCTACTTTAAAAGTGAAGCATTAGCCAGGAAAAGTCATTCTGGACCATGACAGGTGAGCATTGATTAAGGGTATACTGCCCCCTTCCGGGTTAAAAAAATCTCCAAACATCCGATAATCCCCGTGAATTTCAAAGGTCCTAACAAACTTGCTTGGTCGGTCGCTCCGCCCTCCTCCCGTTCTCTTCCTATCCTCCGCCTCGTGGCTAACCCAGTTAAAATTCCCCCCCCCAAAAAAAATGCGTCCCCAATACCCCCAGACAAATTTGTAAAACGTCTGTAAAAATCTTTTCTTGGTATTGGGGCTATACGTTAATCAACTGAGATTGCCCGCAGGAGCTCCAAGTGTACCCGAATGACCCGCCCCTCCCATCAGTTTCTGCTTTGGGAAATTTTCAGGGGGTGTTTTTTTTGGGTAAAAATATAAAATCCCCCCCCCCCCCTGGAATGCTGGGGACCCCCCTCACTTTCCCACCCACTCTTTTTTAGCGGCAAAAGTCTTTCCAGCAGGGGGATTCCGGAGCAATACTAATCAGGTTTCAATTTTTTAAAGGTTCCTGAGTATCATCTTCTTTTATGGGTTAACGAACCCCCCAATATTCCGTTGTACTCTCATGTTTTTACCAGCAAAACAGTTTTAAAGCAACAAACATTGGTTCTCTTGTAGCAGGACAGACCCCCCCTTTCCCCCCCCCCCAACAACCCCATAAATAAAATAAAACCCACTTTCAGACTTTCCCCCAGTTTTCCTTTCTTTTTCCTTCCTGACTTCTCTTTTTTTTTTCTTTTTACAGGACAAAACCAATTCCCCCTTTTGTTTTTTACCTTAAATCTCCCCCTCCTACTTCCCCCCCTCCTCCCCTCATCCCAAGAAAAAACATAAAACCCGGCAGGATATGTACATAGACCTCATCGCCAACTGGCCTGTAGAGATAAAACAAACAAGAAAACAAAAAGAAGGAGAGGAAAAAAAAAAAAAGGTACTTGCATTATAATGCTGCAGAAAACTTAGGTATGTAAACGTTATCTTTAATATCGAAAGACTTCTCCCAAAAACCTCTCTCTGGGCCTACATCCCTAACAAAAATTCATCTCTAAGTTCAAACCCCCAATACCCGATCTTATCCTTTGTCGACGCCTTCTTCCCCGGGGTCCGATATTGTCATGTTGGCGGGTTTTACCTCTCCCGGTTTTTTACTTCTAGCTTTACTTGCTTTCCTGGCCTCCTTTTTTTCTCAAGATTCTCCTCTAGCGCGGTCAGAGGTCCTCTATTAAAGGGCAAATTCCGTATAGTCCTCGCTTCCTCTACCGGTGGTGTGTAACGGAGGTCCTTGATCCGGTAGATCTTGAGTATAGGGATATTGCAACGAAGGTACTGTTTTTTTACCCGTGCGGAACAGACATTGGGGAATTGCTTTCGTTTTCGGAAATTCAGGGGAGAAGTCCGCAAAGAGCCAGTAATTTATTCCCATTTAAAAGTGAGCACGATTTTTTACCACGGGAGGGTTTGGGGAAAAATGGTTTTTTTGAAAAGTCCAATATCGACCCATCACCGGTCGGGGGGTTTCCCCGGGGCCCGTCTGTATTGGAGTTGGGTGGGGGATTTTGTGTGCACGTTCCCCTCTTAAGGCTCGCTCCAAACCAGGGCGCGTATATCTCTTGACAAAATGTGATGTGATTTTTTAAAGGGGAATTGCTTCCTGAGTCCCATGTCCTGGGTTATTTCGCGGGAGCGATTTTCAAATCGTCTACCTTATCTTTGGGGATTTAATTGTTTTTAATTCTCCCAAGTGCTGCGCACTCCCAAAATCATCTTCCACTGTGCTCACCTCCCTCCACCCCTTATCGGGGCCCTAGCCTTGAACTTCCCCCATGATGGCAGATACTGCGAAGGACTGCCGCCTCACAGATGCGAGATGTGGTTCAAAGGAGGAAGGCAATCGGGGCTATAGCTTAGCCACAGTCACTGCCCTTGCTTGTAAGAGATATTTAGCCTGGTGCATTTATCCACTCTCCCCCCCCATGCTGCTGTGGGCCCTGAGGTCTGATAGGGTCTCCTGTGTGTTGGCCTTTGGGGTTCGCTGGCTAGTGGGACCTGGAGCCCGGGGCAGTCCCCTGTACCTGCGCATATTGCTCGGCACTGTACCCCCTCGTAATCGCGCCGCTGGTTGCGGTCGGCCTTCTGCGGTGGTCTGCCCAGGCCGTCCTGGGAGCCGGAGGGTCGGGGGCCCCTTAGATGCGCTGCCCCTATTCCGGTGGTTTCGTGCACCTGGGCTCCCCGCTGTATGTCGGACGCCTGCGCCGGGTACCGGAAGGCGTCCTGTGAGTATGGCACTGACAAGTGCCGGTCTTCAAGCCGTTCTGAGGCGGGTAAGCCGGGCCGGAGAAGGGGCGAGGACGGAGCGCTCAGCCGCTGCTGCCGTCCATGCAAGCGCCGGAACCGGAAGTCTTGATAATTCCTTTTAAGTGATTCAAAGTAATTAATTCAAAGTGGAGTAAATATTTTAAATTTCATTTTTTTTTGCAGATTTGTAATTTTAATAAATTTTAACTGGAACACAGTAGCAGTAAACAGAGGAACACAAATTAAAATAGATTTCCCTTCTGCCATTTTTAGAAATATTCCATTTGCAGTTCTAGTTTGCTATTTGACTGAACCACAGGCTTTAGAATTGTTGAAGCACCTACTGGATTTTAGGGCCTCCTCTTTATAAGGATATTTAGAGGAACCATTTCAGGTCTACAGACACCTTAAGGTGATAACAATTAAAGGAAACCTGTACATGTTATCTGATCTGTGGAAAATAATTCAGAAGAACTTGAAGTTTATTCATTTAAATTCCTGTTATTCTGGGTTAAGGAGTCCAGAAGGCGGTCGCATCAGTGATTGGCAGACATGTGTATACAGAGATAGCTGTCAATCATTGATAACACCTCCTACTGGACTCCTTAACCCAGAATAAGCAGGGATTTAAATGAATAAATTGCAAGTTCTTCTGAATCTTTCCTGACAATACTCTATATCAATCTGCTTAGCTCCACCTGCTCTCTCTGTTACCAGCAGATCCCATAACATGTCCAATGTGACAGGTTTCCTTTAACAAACACCCCTAAAAGACCTCATTTTGGAAACTACAGTCCTCAAGGAATACATCTAGCAAGTGTAGCAAGCATACCGACCCCACAGGTGTTTCATGGATTTTTTTAGCATTGGACTGTGACAATAAAAAAAACTATTTTTTTCTAATAATATGCAGTCTTAGCTCATTTTTTCATTTTCACAAGAAATGGTGAAGATAAACCGTTCCAAGATTTGTTACCGAATTTCTTTCAAGTATGCCAATGCCCCTTATGTGGTTGTAAACTGCTGCTTGGACACATGGTAGGGCTCAGGTGGGAAGGAGTGCTATTTGGCTTTCAGAGTGTAGATTTTGCTAAATGGTTGTTGGATGCCATATTGCATTTACAAAGCACCCAATGCAACACTACAGGTGAAACCTTTCAGAAGTGACTTATTTTAGAAACAACATACTTTAGGGAATTCATTCGGGGTTGTATTGTGAATTTTAGGCCCACTGGTATTTCACAGTGCTTTTTGCATTGGGCTTTGAAATGGGAAAAAACAACAATTTTGCCACTGTTTCCTGGGTTTCATTTTTACAATATTCGTTGTGCAGTAGAAATGAAACAATTACTTTACTATGCAGATCGATACCAAATTTATGTAGCTATTTGTGTTTTACTACTTTTACACAATGGAAAAAAGTATGGGCCTTAGGTATAAAAAGTGTCTAGCAGTAAGACTGTCTTTGTTGCCCATGGCAACCGATCAAAGCTCAGCTTTTATTTTTCCACAGTACTAAGTGAAATAAAAACTGAGCTCTAATTGGTTGCTATATGAAACAAAGACAGTCTTAGTGCTAGACACTTTTCATACACAAGGCCCATTATGTTTTCATTATGTCATACTCTGAGAACCATAACTTTTTTTTATTTTTCTGCCTATGGAGCTCGATGAGGGCTGTTTTTTTGCAGAATGAGTTGAATTTTTCTTTTTTTAATTTAATCTAATTTTATTCCGAATTTTTGGAGGCGTAATGAATAAGATACCGCAATTTTTATTTTTACTCTTTACAGGGATCACCGTGCTGAATAAGTGGTATGCTTTGCCATATTCTGAGAACCATAAAACCATAACTGTGATTTTTCTGTGTAAGGGCTCGTTATTTGTGGGATGAGCTGATGTTTTCATTGACAATATGACTGTCATATGACTCTTTGATTGCTTTTTTTTCTATTTTATGTCCATGAGACGATCAAAAAATGCAATTCTGATACTGTTTTTTTTTCACAGTATTTATCATGCATATTAATTAATGTTACTGATGTATAGCCCAGGTTGCTACACACATGGTGATGCCAAATATATGTACTTATTTATTTTTAAAAAATTTGGAATGGGGTAATTGTGTGTGTGTGTGTTTGTTTTTTTTTTTTTTTTACTTGATCGCTGTTCTAATGCTTTGCATTACATCACTGTACTGCAAAGCATTTTATAGCTATCAACCTGCCTGCCTGACCCTGAGCTCTTTGACATATAGGGTTACACAACAGAGGGAGAGAAGCTGAGCTCTGTGATATATAGAGTTATACGATAGAGGGAGAAAAGCTGAGCTCTGTGACATATAGGGTTATATGATAGAGCGCCGGCTCTCCCGGATTTAAGAGGCCAGTGCGCCGGCTATTGGCTATTGCAGGCCGCTGGCCCTATATAATGGCTCCACCTCTTTGAGGCACTTTGCCGAATCCATAGTGCCCATACCCTATGCGAGGAAGTCTTTCTGTGTTCCGGTTTGCCATTTCCGTGTACCAGTCCCGTCGGCTTACGTTCTTTGACCACAATCCTTCGCTGCTTGCCCTGACCTTCTGGCCTGTCCCTGTCTACGAGTTTGCCTACCGATTCCGTACTGCGTTGCACCTCGGCTACCAACGCAAGCAAGTCGCAACAGGGGTAGCGACCTGGTGGAATCCCACTTAGATCCCGCTCCCTGGTGCGACCTGTACCACCGCTTGCGGTGGCCCAGTGGATCCACTACGCCCCTCCGTTACAGTTGGATTCGGCCATGGATCCCGCCAAGGTGCCGTTGCCCAGGGTGGAGGATCTTACGTCTATCGTAGCA
This sequence comes from Phyllomedusa bahiana, assembly GCA_025379985.1. Classification (NCBI taxonomy): domain Eukaryota; kingdom Metazoa; phylum Chordata; class Amphibia; order Anura; family Hylidae; genus Phyllomedusa; species Phyllomedusa bahiana. The sequence continues at coordinate 390 of JAODAL010077005.1, read as the reverse complement.
CAGCAGTCTCAGCAGCTGGCACAACAGGCACAACAACTAGACCAGTTGACCGCCATGATGCAGCAGCCTATCGCCTCTCGGCAGCGGCCTCCGCCACCTCCCGAGGTTCCTCCTATGCCTGCCGCTTCATCAGCTTCCGTGGGACCTAAGCTCCGGCTGTCGCTACCGTCGAAGTTTGACAGAGAACCGAAACTCTGCAGGGGATTTATTACTCAGTGCTCCATGCATGTGGAACTGATGGCCGACCAGTTTCCATCCGAACGGTCAAAGGTGGCGTTCATGGTCAGTTTGCTCTCTGGGAAGTCTCTGGCCTGGGCTACACCCCTATGGGACAGGGGCGACCCTGTGACAGCAGATCTGCAGACCTTTTTCAAGTGTTCCCCTTGCGTG
>JAODAL010077004.1:0-13422 GCA_025379985.1 Phyllomedusa bahiana | reverse complement strand
GCTCCCCCTATATAGCGGGGATGAAAAATTGAGGAGGGCATCAGCAGCTACTTGGCAGCGAAGAAATGGGCCAATATCCCAGCTTCTTGCAGTAGGCGGCAAAGTATAGATGTGGAGAGTGGCATGGGAGTCATTGTGAGAGGTCAGCCTCGGCTTACCAAACCGGTGATGAGGACAGTAGATGACGATGAAACACAAATAGATGATGATGTAGCCGACCGCACTTGGGACCGGTGAAGCAAGGGCTTCATCATCGTCAGGAGAAGAGGCGTCAGCTTGCGCGTCAGGCAGCGGCGCAGCCAGCAAGTGGGTTTGTGGCCGTGAGTCAGCAGGTAGCAGCAGTGTGAGTCGGGAGCCAAGCGGCCACGGGGTAGAAAACCCGCATCGCAGGTCCAAGACAGTAGCGGCACAGGGGCTCAGCGAGGCAGCGGCGGCAGTAGTCACTCAGTGCGGAGCGTTGGCGGTAAAATCAGCTACTCGGCGGTGTGGCAGTTCTTTGCTAAGACACCGAGGAGCCGAATATGGTTATATGTAGAATCTGTGGCAGAAAGTGAAGCGTGGCCAGGGAGCTAACGTTGGCACAACGGCCCTGCGTCAACACATGCAGCGTCACCATCCGGTGGCCTGGGAGAAACGGGCTCAGATGTGGTGGTCCATCCTGCCGCTGCAGCAGCAGCAGCGGCCAGTGGCACCATGCCATTTCAGCCAGTCAAGGCTCCACCACCTCTAGCAGAAGGCAGCTGTTTTCTCTTTGACATCCCTCTCCCGGTCCAGATGCTCCTGCTCCTCGCTACTCATGGCGCCAGCAGTCGTTCAGAGAGGCGATTGTAAAGAGACAACAGTATGCGTCCAACCATCCTAGGTGCAGCAGCTGACCGTGCTCCTGTCCAAGTTGTTGGTACTTCTGCAGGCCCTCCCTTTCCAAATGGTGGACTCTGCACCATTCAGAGAACTAATGGCTTGTGCCGAGCCGAGATGGAGAGTTCCAAGCCGTAATTTCTTTTCCAAAAAGGCAGTACCAGCACTTCATAAATATGTAGAACAGAAAGTGGGTCAGTCCTTGAGCTATCGGTTTGTTCCAAGGTACACGGCAGCGCGGACGTCTGGAGCTGTAACTACGGTCAGGGCCAGTACATGTCCTTTACGGCCCACTGGGTGAATGTGCTTCCTGCCCAGGCACACCAACCACTTGGACAGTAGACGCCGCTTTCCTCCTCCACGTTGTCAAACTGCTGCTCCTGCGCCCATGTCCCGCCTCCTCCTCCTCCACCACCACCACCATCTCAGCCTCCACAAGTACTGCTCCATCATACCACATGTGTAGGGCACAGCGGTGTCACGCAGTTCTACACCTAGCTTGCCCGGCGAACGAAGCCACACAGGGAGGAACTGCTCCGCGTCATGCAGCAAGAAATCGATGTGTGGCTTTCCTCCGCGCCAACTGCAAATCGGAACCATGGTGACGACAATTGGGAGGAACATGGTGCCCCGCGCTGCACCGAGGAGGATGGTCCAATGCCCCTGCATGGCGCACGTGTTCAATCGGGGTTGTAAAAAAGGTTCCTGAAGTCTTCCACCGATCTTCAAAAATTCTGAAAATGGCCAGGAAACTGGCATGGCCACTTTTTCCTTTCGTACAAAGCCAGTAACACCCTCCTCGTGTTGCAGCGCGGAACGGCCTCCCCCAACAACGCCTGAAGCGATGTTTCCACCCGCGGGAATTCCAGCCTGCACATTTTTGGACCGACGTAATGAACAGAGAAAGGCCATTAACGATTTTTTGATGATCCAGGCAGACAGAAGTACTCCCCTGTGTACTTGAATGGTCACCATGGCAGCTCATGCGTGACACCTGCCGATTGTTTGGAGGCCATTCGAGAGGCCACGTTATTTGTCAGTCGCCAGACTACGGGATGAATAACGTCATTCCTTGTTTTTTTTTTCCCCACTGCTTCATGTCCTGGAACAGATGCTGAAAAATCTGTCTGGCAGGGGACTGGAGATGTGGCGACGTACATCTCGTGGCCACATAGTCCGGGTTGACTGAAATGGAGTAGGAGGAGGAGGAGGACATTGAGCAGAAGCCTGTCTTGTGAAATGATTGATTTTCTTCTACCCAGGTGACAAGAGAGGAGGAGCAGAGCAGCTGGAGGATTGATTGGAGATGAGTGAAACGCTGCAGATGACTCCCAGCTACCGTGGGCAGTATACAGTTGGAAATGAGGCAGGGATCCCTCGGAGTCACTTGTGCAATGTCCCGCAGCATGCTTAATTTGCCTGCTAGTGACCAAGCCGAATAGTCAGCAGACCCGGCGAGGATGACATTCTGGCTCTCCACCCTATTTGACCCTCGCTAACCGTCCAAAAATGGGAGCCTTTTTCCCCCCAGCTATTGAGGAGGGAAGACAAACTCAAATACTAATGGAAATCCTCCGTAATACATTGGCCGCTGCCTATGTGCGGCATCGCCCTCCTCTGACAGGTCTGACCGGGGGTTCCTCACGCTCACGTACACTGGCCGCCGCGGCATGCTGGGGGGAAGGTGGGGGGGTATGGAGCAGTACCACTCATCACAGTAACCTAAGGTCTGGAGTACACTAATGAGCAGCTTCCTTCACCGCGCCTAGTGAGGGAGGGGCAGTACACCAGCGCAGCAGCAGTCAGGTACATGGACATTCCCTGAACACAGGTTTGGGCCTTACCATGGACACAACTCCTGCACCCCAGTTAGAAGATCCGCTGGACTGACTGGGTCAGCCCAACTGGATGTGGGGCCGCAACTTGCCGATTTGCAGTGGAGAAGTGCTGTCCTGCCGCCATTAGTTGGGCATCAGAGCGGGTGTTCAAGTGCGGGCGTGGCCATCGTTACCCCAAGGAGAACCCTCTTGTCCACGGGGAAATGTTGAACGACTGACCTTTTGTCAAGATTAATCAGGTGCGTGGATCGGACCAGGAATTCCTCGACACCAATCCTTAGTGGCCCGGTCATGTCTGGTTTCAAACTACCTGCCTCAGCCACTATTCTGATGCCGCCACCCAACGCCTGATGCCACACGATCTTGCTAGAAAGTTTCACCATCTTCCTACCTACTGACTTTACCAGGACTGGTATTCGCCCACCCACCTCAACACTCTGTCATTGTGCCACTCTATGTGCTCATTCTGCTGCTGCTGTTGCTGTGCCGTGACATCCACCCGACTGTGTCATTTGTGCCCTCGCGGCCTGTACGTTTTTGCCACCTCCAGAATGTCTTGTGCCACTCTCAGACATCATGCTGTTGCTCCTTGGTCATCACCTCCACTCTCTGTCATTGTGCCACTGCACTGACCTCATGCGCTGCCGCCGTGACCGTCCGCTCTCCAGTCCAGTGTGCCGCACTGTGGCCAAATACTATTTGCCACCTGCAGAATGAGGTCAATTGGCCTACTCTCATACCTCATGCTGCTGCTGTGACTCCTGTCCGGCCCTCCACACAGTGTCATTGTGACCACTGTCGACCTCATGCCTGTCTTAGCCGTGGCTGCTGCCGTCCCTCCACACTGTGGCCTACTCCGTTTTTGCCCACCTACCAGAATTTGTCATTGTGCCACTGTCTGTCCTCATGCTGCTGAATGTGCTGCAGCCGTGTCCTCCACACAGTGTCATTGTGCACTGCCTGACCTTATGCTGCTGCTGTTGCTCCTTCCGGCCCTCCACATTGTTTCATTGTACCACTCTTTGCCTACACCTTTTTTGCCAGACTCCAGAATTTGTCCATTGTGCCACATCTGCCTGCCTCATGCTGCTGCCACCGTGACCTCCACACTGAGTCATTGTGCCACTCTGCTGCCTGGTACTGTTTTGCCACTTCAATGACATTGTGCCACTGTCTGACTCATGCTGCTGTGGCTAGGCCGTCCCCCCCCCCCCCCCGCCCCCCCCCCCCCCAGCGCCGTCACCTCCCACACTCTGTCACAATGTTGCCAACCTGAGCTCTCAGTTTGTTTTTTTACCAGCTTTTGCCTGCCATGACTTTATCAGGCCTAACGTTCCTGCATCAGTTTTTGGTCAGTTTTGCCCCCATAAGTGCCAGGACACGCGGAATTTTATAGTGAAGCGATTCTAAGACGGGCGGCAGTCATGTGCGTGCATAACTAAAAACACAACATTGTATGAAGAACCAAACCAAGCTCCCCCTGCATATTTAACATGCACAACGTTTCTACATCACCTGCAGGCTCTGGGCATCCAGGAAATAGCTGGTTTTTCACGGTGATTCGTGCCGAAAATTAATCTCGGACCGAAACCGAATTTGTCGAAATCCGGCGAAGGGACCGACACCGAATTTTGAGAATTCGCCCATCTCTTATCTCGGAACACATGCAAAAACATCGGTGTTGAGTACGACAGAGTCGTGCACCATGATCTAAGCTGATCTTCTGTGTGTTGGATGTGTGCCCTTCATTGCAGTGCGTTTGTGAGCTGTTGAAACCAAAGATCTGCCAGAGGTCACCCCTTTAGGCTTCTGCCCACCGTGCCCTGCTGCTGCCGCTAAATGCCTACATGGCACTCTTACTGCTGTCACGTCGCTGATGTTGGTTTCCACGTGACATTGGGAACGTGAAGCAGACGCACAGATTGACCTCTCAGTTTGATCAATCAGCAAGGTCTCCATTTCCATCATTTTACTCTCTATTTGGGTGGTGGAAGGAAAGTGCTGATTTTTGTTTTGTACCATAGGGGATCCATGAGGGTGGCCCACTCCAGTAACTTGTTGGTTCATTTTGATGGCCTTAATGCGAAGGATCATGTTGGATGAAATGGAGCATCCAAGCACCTCATGTGCAGAGATTGAGCCCATGATTTCCCAAGCCTCTGGGTCGAGCACTAGAAAAACTGATCTTCCTCATCATCCTCCCCGCCCTCAAATTCGCAGCCAACCTCTTTATCTAAGGCAGGGACGACGTAACATCTAGTGGTCTAGATACCTCCTCCACCTCCTTCCTCCCTCTGCTCCTGCCCAGCTTCAAAATCAACACAGCCCTGACTAGCATTAGATGATGGCACCACCCACTGAGAGCTGATGCGCCACCTGCCACTAGCCTCTGGACCCCCGAACCACTGCCTAATGAAGACCGATTAAATTGTGAAACTGTCGGGCCTTGTGGATTTGAACGGAGAAAAGGCTCCGTGTCCGCATCTGTGTCCTCTCCTCCTCCTTCGCTGGCGGGACCTGTTTGTTTCAGAGTGTCAACGATCGTTCCAGAAACTAAGATCACCACAATGCTCATGCTGACTAAGGGCTTTGTCCGCACTGACCCATTTTGGTGGCTGTCGTTCTTATCAAACTGCAAGGATGGTTCAGAGCTCTTTCACCTGCCTCCACTCTCGTGGTTCAACACCCCTAGGTCCGTAACCGCTGCTTGTCAGGCCAATTTTTCAGTTTTCGTACTGCGTAATGGCATTGTTGCCTGCTGGCTGCACAATCGCTGGACAGCAATTGGAGGGTGTAATTTCCAGCGTGTTGCCACGTCAAACATTGGACGGTTGACCGTGGGAGGCCGAGCTGACGCTGCAATTCGCAGCCAGGCGGACCCGAAGCAAGAGGTGCGGAACGCGGAAGTGCGAAACTCAGACCTCGAGCCTTCTTCAGCAGGCAGTCCCAGACACTGGTAGCTCTTTAGAAATTTCTGGACGACAAGGTTCATGACATTTGCCGGCAAGGGATGTGCTCCCAAGCCTACCGATCATAAGGGCGTCCAAGCAGTTTCGCCCGTTAACCGCACCACCCCACTTGCCTGGCACAAGGTTCTTGTCCACCCAGCCAGCGCTCGGATCTCTTGCTTAGAGGCCGTCCCACAGCTCCTGACCTGTGTGTGGACGTGTCTCCAAGGCAGAATTAATTTCAACACGGCCTTGGTGTCGCGGGCACGTGATGCACCAGAGACCTTGGGGAAAGAGCCCTGCACATCCCTGCGATTGTTGAAGAGCGTGCGCCGAGCCTTAGAGCCACCGTCACGCCCCAGAGACATCCACCCATCCCTCACCCAGTGAGCTGTCACAGAGATATAGCGGCGGCCCCTTGGCCGTGCTTACAAGTCCATGTGTCCGGTGGTGAAGATGGACATTTCGGACACAGATGCAGACAACCGCGCTTGAAATGTTAGATGACACGTGGCTGGGCCATGCAGGGACGGCTTTTCTGGCAAAGAAATGCCTCTCGCATCTGGTATTGGGGAAGCGAGGGCCATTGACGTGGCGTAAACCCATCTAGTGACCACCAGACGGAAAAGGCAACAATTCCAAGGCCAAAAAGCCTGGCAATGCCTACGTTCAGGCTTTTGGCTTTGGATGGTTTTTGGTTAAAGTTGTTTTTCTCTGCTCCAAACTGAAGACAGACAGGCTGGCTGCTAGAAATGGCCTCTGTACGGCGTGCAGGTCTCAAACTGGCAGAAGAAGAAGGTAGGACTGGGTCCTGGTGGTGTCTCGGTGGTACTCGGGCGAACGGTGGAGGCGAAGCAGAGGCTGATCCTATCATGACTCTGAAGACATGGGCATCTGAGGAACGCTTGGTGGTGGCGAGAGGAGGAGGCGAGACAGAGTTAGTGACAGTGGTTGGAGCTCGTCGTCTGGTCACTGAGGCCTTTTTTTGGCCAAGTGTTCCCTCCATTTCAACTCATGCATTCCGCTGCAATGTGACAGACATCGTTTGTGTGGTTGGTTAACCACTTAAGGATCTTTCCTCTACTTATGTCGTTTACGGCAAAGGCGCATATGACATCGCTGGGTGAATCAGAGGCTTGCTCAAAAAGGCCCAGGCTTGAGAGGTTCCTGGACCTTTTTGAAGCAGGCGATAGCGAGGATCGGGTTTGCCGCTGACCGTGGGCTGGCGGAATCTATCAGCGGACTCTGCGACCGACCTCTTCCCTTTTTGTGCGGGACCCTATTGACACTACCCCAGCCCATCGTCTCTCCTCGTCCACTTGATGAAAGCGCACGCAAGCAAATTCTGCGGAAAAGACCAGGATGGATCCGCAATGTCCGATATCAGCCTCAGCATCAACACAGGTGACTTGGTTAGTCCTGACTTCTGCATCCAGAAGCTGCGGCTACAATTCAAGGGGCACTGCCCAGCAAGGCCGTTGCCGACCGCCCGGATTTTTTGCCGATTTGACCGGCTTCCTTCACCTCCTCCTGATGGCATCAGTAACTGGGCGTCAGAGCAGACTAAATCATCTCCTATCTTTTAACATTTCCCTTCTGGACCCCAACCCATTTTTTGTCATCAAGAGGTCTCAGACAATGGATTAATCACAGTGGTGGTACACGATTTGACATTTGGGCTGCTTCATGTTTGACGGATGCTGAGTGATGCTTATGACGACATTTGTCCCAGTGACTGCGAGGACGAGGAGGTAGACTGCTAGATGCAGGTTGCATTAAACACTGAAGGACATATTGGCGACGATGTTCGTTTACTTAATTCACAGGGCCCTGACCCAGCGATGACAGCCTTGACGGTCCTGCAACTGACGATCCGCTTGCATGCGTGTTGTTGCCAGCACTGGAAGACACCTTCTCACCGTACTTCTACTCCATGTGCTACCCCCCCCACTTTTTGTCACCTCTTCTGCTCGGCTTACCACCTGCATTGTTCGCGCTCCAATGTAAATGAAATATAAAAAATTTGAGAAGGTATGGAATAGTTTTTGGAAAGTCTCTTATAAAAGACGGCAAATCACAGCTATTCTCAAATCCCCAATCATAACAAAATTGCTATTGGCTTGGGATCAAAATTTAACTGCCAATGGTGTCGTATCAACAAATCTGGACTGGGCAAAATCCAAAAAACAAATTGGTTATTTGTTATCTTTTGGTATAATAAACGGTATTTTTTTGCATCTTTCCTTCAATTACCTGTGTGAATATAGAAATTGCTGTTTTTAAGATTTACGTAGATGCTGCGTCATAACATGCTGGTGCGCAAAAGTCAAAAAACACGTAACTGTTAATGTTGATATAATAAACGGATATTTTATGCACCTTTCAATTCACCTGTTGGTGAATATAGAATTGGCTGTTTTTAAGATTACGTAATGCTGCCGTCAATGAACCAGTGCTGGGTGCCCAAAGTCAAAAAACACGTAACTGTTGATGTGTTTTTTGAATATAATAAACAGGTATTTTTTTGCACATTCAATCAACCTGTGGTGAATATAGAATTTGCTTTTTAAGATTTACGTATATGCTGCGTCCCAATGAACAGTGCGGGGTGCACCAAAGTCAAAAAACACGTAACTTATGTTTGATATAATAAACTGTATTTATTTGCAACCTTTCAATTCACCTGTGGTGAAAAGAGAATTGCTTGTTTAAGATTTACTTAGATGCTGCGTCAATGAACAGTGCTGGTGCGCAATAGTCAAAAAACACGTAACTGTTTAAGTTTTTTGATATAATAAACTGTATTTTTTTGCACCTTTTCAATTCACCTGTGTGAATATAGAATTGCTATTTTAAGATTTACGTAGGATGCTGGCGTCAATGAACAGTGCTACGGGTGCGCAAAAGACAAAAAACACGTAACTGTATATGTTTTGATATAATAAAACGTATTTTTTTTGCACTTTCAATTCACCTTTGGTGAATATAAGAATTGCTGTTTTAAGATTACGTAGATGCTGCGTCAATTAACAGTGCTGAGTGCGCAAAAGTCAAAAAACACGTAACTGTTATGTTTTTTGATAAAATAAAACCTGTATTTTTTTGGCACCTTCAATTCACAAACTGTGGTGAATAAAGAATAGCTATATTAAAGCTTTACGTATATGCTGCATCAATGAACAGTGCTGGTGCGCAAAAGTCCCAAAAAACACGTAACTGTAATGTTTTGATATAATAAACTTATTTTTTGCACCTTTCATTCACCTGTGGTGAATAAAGAAAATTGCTGTTTAAGATTTACGTAGATGTCTGCTCAATGAACAGTGCTGGGTGCGCAAAAGTCAAAAAACACGAACTGTTATGTTTTGATATAATGAAACTTGTCAATTTTTTTGCACCTATGCAATTCAACCTGTGTGAATATAGAATTGCTATTTTAAGATTACGTAGATTTCTGCGTCAATGAACAGTGCTGGTGCGCAAAGTCAAAAAACACGTAACTGTTTATGTTTTGATATAATAAACTGTATTTATTTGCAACCTTATTCATCACCTGTGGGAAATAGAATTGCTGTATTAATATATACGGTAGAAGCTGGGCGTCAATGAACAGTGGCTGGGTGCGCAAAAGTCAAAAAACACCTAACGGGTTATGATTTTGTATATATTAAAGCTGATATTTTTGCACCTTCACTTCACGCTTGTGGTAAATATAGAATTGGCTGTTATTAAGATTTAACGTAGAATGCTGCGTCAATGAACAGTGCTGGGATGCGCAAAAGTCAAAAAACACGTAACTGTGATGTTTTCGTACGATACACGGGTATTTTTGGGCAACAAACAACTGGCTGACTACAAGAATTGTCTGGTTTGGTAATTTAAGGCAAGGTGGATATATCAACAGTCACAGTGTAATGGGTAAAAATTGAACACCTATCTTAAATGTATACTGATAATAAAATTGGAGTTTTGCATCTAACAAGAGACCTGCAGTACTAGAAATGATGTGTACTCCAAAATAAGTTCAGCTCATGCTGCCCAATATCCAGGAAATATTTCAAATAAGTCAAAACTGTTAATAATAAAGATATTCACTACAATGTCTACTACTAAGTACTTGGTGAACTTTATCCCAGTGTTCTTTATAGATAAAGCTTGTCTGTGTTCGCCCGCGGCCCCCCCCCCCCCCCCAACGCACCCACCCGCCGTGAATTTACAGTGGTAGATTCTGCTTAAAATTCTCCAAAGCTAACTACATAAAATGTTCAAATCCCAATCTAACTAAATTGAAAGATCACACTAATAAGTAAGAGGTTTCTCTGTGCAGAAAATAGACTAATTTCGCTGAGCTGTTTTGGCCACAGCAGAAACGCAGTCCTAATCCCTAGGAGACGCTGAAGACACTGAGGCTGAACAGAAACGCTTGTTTCTATTTAAAACGAGGTCATGTGATTTTTCCAGCCAATCGCAACCATACACATCCAGATCATACTACGTCGCACACACATCTCACCCTGCTCTATTCTGTAATCTGATTTGCTGGCCGCCAAAATTACATGGAAGCGGCCGAATAAGGCGCGATCCTTAAAAGATTGATTCACAGATTTAACATTAATTAATCGCATGATCGTGGAAATTTCGATCACCATAAAAAACCTTGCCGATTTCAACTTTGTTCGATAAAAACGCTCACCACTATTTACAGTAGCTTCTGCACATAGGAGACTTAAGACTGACTCAGTTCCATATCTACTTCTATAGGAGAGTTTTATTCTAGTCATGCTCTGTGGACCTGGAAGAAGTCAGTGTGCAGGGAGGTGAAAGGGTGAACTTTGACTATCTCTACTTGTGACTGGTGGATCCTGTGTTACCTATTCACACTGATGTCTGCTTTCAGTTTGATGCTCTTTGTGCTGATAATGAGCAGACAACTGAGAATCTTTCTGTACAGAACAGGAAGAGACAGACTATTATAAGGCTCAGTGGCCAAAGTCAAAACTGCTGGACTTAAGAATTCTTACATAATATTGAAAGTGATATGGAAAATTGAAAAAAAATATAACCAAAAATTCTTAAAAAATGTGTTGAACATAAAAATGTGAGTTAAACAATAAGTCATTTTTGATGACACATTCCCTTTAAGACATCGCTACAGAAAGAGGTCCTGCACCACCCACCGTCTACAGTTGTTAATGAGTTAAATAAAGCCTTATTTGATTTGACACAGGTTTTACCAAACTTTCAGGCTTCAAAAATCCCTATCACAATTTTTCCTGAATTAGGATTATGGTTGTTTAATGTGTTTAGGGGGTTAATTTACTGCAACACAAAGCTCCTGCTGCAGTTAAAGTTAAAGTTTGCAATAGAGGTTATGCTGATTTTCACCAAATATTTAATCGCCAACCTAGACTGAAGCGCTCAGATTTAAGTCAAATTAGAGTTTGTCCCAAAATTCAAAGCATAAGTGTAAAACATTTTGGCTGCAGAGCATTTATCTATATTCCAGAAGAGATATGCACTAAACGCTACAACAGAGCAATGAAAGAGATCCTTGTCAGATACAGTGACATCTCCAAAGGGTGTAGAAACCTAAACCTCGATGCAGAGTTATTATTAGCAACAATATAACATTTGCTGAGGATCTGAAAGATGATGTGATGACATCACTGGCATTAAGAACAAAAGAGAAAACCAACACTGACTGACCAGCTTCGTGCCTGAACCAATGCCTGAAATCAATGCAAACCTAAACACTATGGGCCACATGTATGAACCTGTTTAGGTCTAAAACTCACTTTTTTACCCATAGGGGTCACATGTAAGCAGACACAACCAAGCCCCAATATAGAACCTAGGCACCTGAGTGTGATTAGTGTGGAAAAGGGGTGTGTCAGGTAAAACAGAGTGTGGTTTTGCAATTTTTGGGGGACTGCATGTGTAGCACGCTGCACCTCAAAATCTCCCTGATGGCCACAAAGTTGGCAAGTATGCTGTATGCTATGTGACACTAAAGTCTACTGCATGCTATCTCATACATGCCAACTCTCCCGTTTTTGGCGGGGGGGTCCCGCTATTTGGGGTCCCCTCCCGCCCTCCCGGGGGAGTTGGCATTCCTCCCGCCGCCTGCAGGCGGCGGGGGGTCCTTTAAATTACCGCGGCGCAAGAGTAGCGCTGGTGCGCTACTCTTGCGCCGCGGGACCGCTCCTCCAGGGGGGTGAAGCGGCCGCAGCGGCCGCTCACCCGCCCGCGGTCTCACTGTGCGGGGAGGAGGCAGGAGGGATCGCTCCCTCCTCCCTCCTCCCCCTGTATGTACGGCGCTGGTGTGTGCGCCGCACATACAGTTCAGCGGCGCAGGGGGAAGTGACGCGCGGCTGCAGGGGAGTGACGCGCAGCTGCTCTCACTTCCCCCTGCGCCGCTGAGGAGATCGGGCAGGAGCTGGCCGCGCTGCAGGAGCCTGGTGAGGTGAGTGGATTTTATTATTTTATTTTTATTAGCTTTAGGGGGCACTACCTGGCTAACAGATGGGGGCACTACCTGGCAACAATGGGGGGCATCACCTGGCAACAATGGGGGCACTACCTGGCAACAAAGGGGGGCACTACCTGGCTAACAGATGGGGGCACTACCTGGCTAACAGAGGGGGCACTACCTGGCAACAGAGGGGGCACTACCTGGAAACATAGGGGGCACAACCTTGAAACATTGGGGGCACTACATGGCAACAAAGGGGGCACTACCTTACAACTTTGGGGCACTACCTGGCTAACAGATGGGGGCACTACCTGGCTAACAGAGGGGGCACTACCTGGCAACAGAGGGGGCACTACCTGGAAACAATGGGGGCACTACCTGGCAACAAAGGGGGCACTACCTGGCTAACAGATGGGGGCACTACCTGGCAAACAGATGGGGGCACTACCTGGCAACAGAGGGGGCACTACCTGGCAACAGAGGGGGCACTACCTGGCTAACAGATGGGGGCACTACCTGGCTAACAGATGGGGGCACTACCTGGCAAAAAGGGGGCACTACCTGGCAACAGAGGGGGCACTACCTGGCAACAATGGGGCTCTACCTGGCTAACAGATGGGGGCACTACCTGGCTAACAGATGGGGCACTACCTGGCAACAGAGGGGGCACTACCTGGCTAACAGATGGGGGCACTACCTGGCTAACAAAGGGGGGCACTACCTGGCTAACAGATGGGGGCATACCCGGCAAACAATGGGGGCACTACCTGGCAAACAATGGGGCACTACCTGGCAAACAATGGGGGCACTACCTGGCTAACAATGGGGGCACTACTTGGCTAACAAAGTGGGGCACCTACCTGGCTAACAAAGGGGGGCATCTACCTGGCTACAAATTTGGCTCTACCTGGCTACAGAGGGGGCATCTACTTGGCTACAAGGGGGCATCTACCAGCCTGTAAGGGGCACTACCTGGTTATGGGGGGCTACTACCTGGCTATAAGGGCATCTACCTGGCTTTCTTCCAAAGCCGTTATGCAGTTAGGTGGAGTGGGTGTGGCTTTTTGAAGGGGCGTGGCATACCGACAAGATGAGCGTGTCCATGCAAATTTTTGCCGCGGCGCGCTACGCCCACTAAAATCTCCTGCTTTTTCACATTCAAAAGTTGGCAACTATGTGCTATCTAACACTACAATCCACTGTATGCAAGGGGAGCTATGGAGGAAGCATGGGCTCCTAACTGGCAGTGTTGGCTGATCTCCTGTACCTTTGCACAATAAGGCTATGTTCACACGGCTAATTGGGA
>JAODAL010077003.1:0-13423 GCA_025379985.1 Phyllomedusa bahiana | reverse complement strand
TTTTGGAGAATTTTTGTAAAAGAATCCTAGATTTTTTTTAAAAAACAAAAATTTGGGAAATTTTATAGCACCTACGGTTAAAAATGGGGTAAACCTTCAGTTAAAAAACACCCAGCAGTAATGGTATTGACACAGGAACTATCGGGTTTGGAAAATAACCATATAAAACGGTCCGGTTTTTACTCATGTGGACTTTTGTTATGCATGCCGACGTTGCCATGCTAATAAAAGTAAAATTTTTAAATTTTTAGTAATGGAACAATTCTGAACGTTTTGAAATTAAAGATCATATTACATTCAAACCAAAAAATGTAATATATGCGATAATATGCCCATGTGACAAAATGTATATAGGTAGGACAAAACGTCCCTTATATGTTCGTTTGGGGAGAACATTTTTATAACATTCAGAGAGGGTATTTAGGACATCCACTATCCAGACATTTTTGTCACACTGCTTTAGAAATCCCTAAAAAATGTAAAATTTTTGGAATTGAACAAGTTAAATTAGGATGGAGGAAAGGGGGATTTTATTGGCAAGAATGTCTAGGATAGAAACCAAATGGATTTTAATTTAAATACTCAGGTACCAAATGGCCTTAATGTTGACATTAAAAATTTTTTGCATTTTAAATAAGGAACAAAAATGCATGATGGTACTTGCATATATGTATATTTTAAGGATTTATTTAGGAATTATCACTATTATTATTATTTTTATCTTTTGGGATTTTATTACTTTTAAGGATTATATAATTCTAGTGAGAATTTAGTAAAAAAAAAATTTTATATTTTTATAATAAAGATTAAAATTTTTTATATTTCATCTAAATCGCTTTCATCTAAACTGACAGAAAGAAAGGGAGGGGTAGTTAATGCTAGCTTGGCAATTCCAATGCAGCCCTGATGAAGGAAGCCGTGATTTCTTCCAAAACCCCGTTGGTACTTTTATATTGGACAAGCTTCTGTAGTCTAAGGTGACGTCACCTTAGTCTGCCAGTTATTTTTTACGTGTTGGATATCTGAGCGCTGCCGGCCGGAGCGCTTGTTAATTTGAACACAAAACGTCGAATTCCTTACTTTGTCGTAAAGTGGATCGCTGTGGATATAAATACGATCGGATGCAGTTTATGGAAAGAGCTTTTAGGTACGTTGCAAGAGTTCTTGTAATTTTTGGTGCTTTTAAAGTGTATTTTATAATGACCTTTAGTTGTGAGATACGGAGTTGATTTTGGGTAGAAGAGCTGATTGTGGACTTAAACCCCTGGATCAGGTGTTCACCATTGCTTCAATTCAACAGTGATTGTTGAGCTATTTTATTTTCTGGAAAGTTGCTACATTTTTGTTGGGAGACATATAGAAGAGTTAGCGCTGGTTCATTTGTTTCTATATATAATTGGTAATTTAAGTTTGGGAAATAGGCAGAGTAATCCCTTGACATTTTTTCAGCAACTCTCTCTTATATTGGCGCTTGTGCTTTATACTTTTTACTATGTCAATTATTTATCTTTTTGATGCAGCAAACGCCCTATTTAACTATAGGGTGCGTTTCTGTTGTACAAAAACGCATCCAAACATGCACCTGCGTGTTTGATGCTTTTGAATGCATTTTTCGGATCCAAAAATGCAACAACATGCCGGGTGAACATACCCTTACGGCATAGGTGTAACTTTATGACGGTATGGAGGGGACTGGTCCCCCCCACTTTTTTCTGGGTGGGGGATGGTCCACCCCACTTTTTAGCCACTTCAATAAGAAATAATCCATATGAAAGCATGAAAATACAGTACGTTGGGGAGGGCAGAGCACAGAGGAGAAAAAAAAATTAACCCTTTGCCATCTATATTTGTGCTCTTGGGGGGCAGGTAAAGGGACCCTAAAGTATTGTAGGTGAGAGCAGCGATGATTGGTAGAGCAGGAGTCGCAGGGGTGTTTTCCCAATCAGAATGTGCTCAGTCCAGCACACTTTGTATCTTTTGCTGTTTTTTTTCCCCCTCCCATTGTATACCCTTCCCCTATGTCCCCCTCGTCAGTGAGAAGGGAAGCTTTTGCCGAAGCCAACTGAAACCAGACTAAGGAACAGATAAGGAGGTGGACAAGGGTGAGGCTTGTGTGTGCATGTGAGTTGGGTATTACTGATATAGATGTGTATATACTGTAAAACCATTGTCACCCATGTCACGTCTTCCCCTCATTTACGCCCGGGGAAAAAAAAGTGAATATGGCCGGCCCCCCGATTGTAGAAGTGTGGATGGAGCGCGTCTTCTAAAAACCCGGATATAACAGACACACGTACGCCCCACTATATGCCTGGAATGATATGAATGGTTCTGGGGTGGTTCAGTGCTGGATCTCCCAGAATGATGTCCAATCCCCAGGAAATGATTCATGATCCCCCTTGTAAAATGGGTGGTTTGTTGGGGGTTTTTATTGGTTTTTCGCCGTGTGCTGTCCCCGTAGAAAGAATTCTTCGGGGTTTTTTACACAAACAGCATAATGGTAGGGGGAGAAATCTGCCTCGGGATTGGGTTGTTTGCTCATCGAATTCTGCTTTGCAAGCAGCACTTTTTCCAAACGAGCAAACACACTGTCATTCCCGAAAAACCTATCTGAACCCCCCCGAAGGTGAGTGTTCTGTGTTCAATAATGTTATAGCCCCACACAATTTCTGGGGTCCCTTGTTTAATGTAGTCTTTTAGTCTGTGGGTTCAGGTTTAATGAATAATTTGGGGTATGGGAAATATAATCTTGTTGTACGTGTATATGTAGTAACCCCTGGAGTAGGTGAATAATGCATAAATCTGGGTTCGGTGTGAAAACTAATCTCGGGGGGTACAGTGGGTAATGTAGTAATCTCTAGGGCACAATGGTAAGAAATGTTGGTGTAGGTGTGTAATGTAGTAATCTTGGGGTATGATTGAAATGTAATTTTGGGGGGACGTGTGTAATTTAAAATCAGGGGGTTGATTTTAATCAATTTGGGATACAGAGAAAAGTTTAATACGGGGAAACCCGTAAATTTGTAATGTAATCTACGGGTAAATTGTAACAATTTGGGATACAGTGTAATGTAATCTTGGGATTAAAAGTGTATTAATCTCGGGGGGTGGGGTGTGTTTAATCTCGGGGTTGGTGTGTTAAATCTCTGGGGTGCAGTGAAAATTTAATCTCTGGGTATGGTGTAATATAATCTTTTTGGGAGAGTGTGTAATGTAATCCTGGGGTACAATGTGTAATTTAATCTTGGGGTACAAGGGTTATTTTATTCGGGGGAATGGTGTTTAAAAACTGAGTACAGTGTAATGAAACCTTGGGGTATGGTTAAATAATCTCGTTGTAGAGTGTGTAATGTAATCCTGGGGTAAAATGTGTAAATTTAGTAATCTATGGGGTATGTGTTAATCTATTTGGGATACAGTGGTATTAGTTCTCGGGGTACATTGAGTAAGGGGTAATGTAACCCTTTTGGGGTCAATGTGTAATGAAAATTTCGGGGGTACAGGATAATGAAATTTTCCGGGCTATGGTGAAATGTAATCTCTGAGGACAGTGTAATGTAATCTCTGGGGTATGGTGTAATAAAATTTCCTGGGGTACAATGATTTAATTAAATTTCTCTGGGGTACAGTGAGAAAAGCAATTCATTTTGGGGTTCATTTGTGATAATATTTTTTGGGGTTTAATGAGTTTTTTCTGGTACAATTGCAATTCATTTGGAAGGTGCAGTTGAAATGTATATAATATAAAAATTTCTGGGGAGAAATGAGTGATGAAAATTTCTGTGTAAAAAAAAAACATTTTGGGTACGTTTGTGAATAATGATTCCTGGGGGGTACAGTGAAAGGGGTTTTTTATTTACCTCATTTGTTGTGTGGTAAAAAAAATTTAAGGGATTGTGATGGGTGGGGGGGGGGAGGTGGGTGGGGGGTTCCCCCCTCCGAAATTCACCGGCGCCTGGGCGGAGGATGTTCACTGCATACACAGGAAATAGTCTCTCCTTTTGCAAATTTCATGTTTAAAGTATGGACATATACTACAATTGGGACTATGTGCTA
Organism: Phyllomedusa bahiana; assembly: GCA_025379985.1. Taxonomy (NCBI): domain Eukaryota; kingdom Metazoa; phylum Chordata; class Amphibia; order Anura; family Hylidae; genus Phyllomedusa; species Phyllomedusa bahiana. The sequence goes on along the minus strand of JAODAL010077003.1, from coordinate 9,367 downwards.
TAAATGATGCTTGACTTTTGTGGACGGTTTATTATTGCTTAATATTGAGACTGACAGGACAAAAGTTTCGATCTGTGGGAACCAATTGCTGGCACCCCGAACAGTCACTTAAGAAAAGGTGATCACTGTTTCCTTCTTTTCTGATTAGTTGTTCTCAGTTCTCCTCCAACAGCAAAACCAAAAGTGTATGGGCTTCTAGACTGTCTATAGAGTCCGCACACAACTCACTTGGCTCTCAGAGGAGGAGGAGCATTCTGCTTTGGGCCATTGTTTTAGTGATAGGTAAAGGCCATGTTCCACGGCTTAAACCTTGGGGAATATTTTAGTGTTTTACGCGCCGGGGGTGGGGGAAAATTTGGGTGAATCGTTAGTAAATGGGAATCCAAGTTTTCATAGGAACAGGATTTCGTCTGTCTCCCCCGCTTGGCGAAAAAGCCGGGGGGGAGTTTAAATTGACCATGAATTACCCCGGGTATACCGCGCTGGGAATGAATGTCTATGGTCGGCGAGGTGCCGGCCCCCCGTCCCTCCCCCGCCCCCGGCTACCGGGTAATTTCGGGCGTAAATTTCGTCCCGCAATTTTAAACCGGGGAACCTAGCCTAAAGGTCTCAGCACCCAGACTCCCCACTGATCAACACTTCTGACATTGTGATATTTCAAAAGATTTATACAATTACCCATGTTCACACAGCTTATTTTGACGAGGTTTTGGACGAGGTTTACGGAGCATTTACTTGCCCAAAACCTCGTCCAAAACGCTTTCAAAACGCTCCCCGTTATTCATTGATTTTTTTAGTAAAACCTCAAATTTTATTCACACACAATGGGTTTTTTTGCACTTCTTTGGAGCGTTGAAATAGATTGTATATCAATTGTTGAAGGTGTTTAGGTCGTTTTGGAGTTGTTTTCGGCGCGGTTTTGGCCGTGGTTTTTGTCTGGCAATTTATTTGTAGGGTGAAAGCCTCGTTGAAAACCCATCCAAAACCCCGCGAGAAACACCTCTTAAAACCTTTTTAAAGGGTGTTTTGGCGAGGTTTTGGATAGGTTTTGGGGCGGAAAATCCGCAAAACCCCCGTCCAAAAAAACGTCAAAAAAAGTCTGTGAAAATACATATTTTGGTTTCCAAAAAAGTTTTTACAAATCCTTTTACTTTTTTAAAAGCTGAGACATTAATTTTACCATTCCTATTTTCGAATTGAGCGTTAAAATCACGAAGGATGTCACGTGTGGTGAGTGGTTGGTGAAGAAAAAAAAGGTGTGCATAGCTGTTTTGAACATTCCCTTGTTGGGCAAGGGAGCAATTTTCTGAAACTTCACCGTTTGGAAAAGTTCATGCTGTGGTGAAAAATGTATTTTTGGGGGGGGCAATGGCACCCTTTTGAAAAAGGGGGAAACGCGGAGCACCCGTGTCATTTATGGGAGGGAGAATGTCGGTACAAAAAGGGGGAGGAAGCCAGACCGAAAAGCTTAGGAGCAGCTACAGGAACCAAGGGGCAAACCAGCATATTTTCAACAAAAATTTCCCAAAGAACCCCTATGCTTTTTGGGCCCCCAGAAAAAAATAATGTCACTGCATCTCTGCTAACCAAGCTGCATTGTCAGAAAAGGCTTTAGTTTTCACGTCAGTATTGGAATTGGACTTCGGCTGATTAGTAAAGGGTTGTCTTCTCCAATGAATCAATGAGCGGTATGATGGTGGACTTTCCCCCTTTGTTTGCTTACGTATAATTGTTTTTGTTAGATGAACACGGCCCTTCGTATGGGGGTTTTCATCCAGGTGATCCGCTTTTGTTTGTCCACAATTTTCTTCTGAATCTTGAATGATTTCTTTAGACTTTCCCATGATGTTACACACAGAAGCAGTGCGTTTCTGGTGTGCAGTTAAAATACATCCACAGTTCTGTCTGTAATTAACTCAGATGTTGCCAATAAACCTATCAGAAGCTTCCAAAGACATGAAATCATCATATGGGCTGTCCCAAATTGTTTAAAGGCATAGTTATCCTAATGTATGTAAACTTTTGATGTTGCAGAAAGTAATAAAAGTGCCTTAAAAAATGATCTCTCTCATTATTCTGGCATTTAGCAAATATAAATAATTGTGGTTCCTAGTTGACCTAAAACAAGGAAAGTTTATTCTGATTTCATGTCAGATAGTGAGAAAAACATGCATATGTGTCTTTTTATATAGTGTATGTAAACTTCTGGTTTCAACTGTATGTTATGTCCTAATTCCCCAGGTTTGAACTAATTGATGATCTGCAGGACAACCTCGATGTGGTTTTGGCCCTATGGACACTCCAGCAGCTGTGGGGTGAAGTCAGCATGGCACCAGATACCTCTGACACAATCATAGGTATAGGTATGAGACTTTATCGAGTCACAACCAACCTGTCTAGCTGCTGTTTGTGCTGCACACCGTGGTTATCAAGAGTATTAACTGATGGTCATAATAATGTGGGTCAACTGTGTATAATGATCTATAAACCAGAACGCTGCTGTTTCATAGAAAAGTTGAGTTGCACTCACACCTCATTACTTGTCACTGAGCTAATGGACTTTATGTCATCTTCACTGCTGTTCAGAGAATGTGATCAGCATAACGCACATACACTGGGAAATTTGCATACAATTATTATGCCGTTAGTGTACAGCTGACTGCATAGACCAGGATTTCGACCATAAAACAAAATTAAATTTGATTGAGAAAAACTGTTGGAAAACTACCAGGAGCAAATGAATAGTCGGTGGGTGAAGGTTGAAAAGTGTCTGCCATGAACGAAAGTGATTAAGCGTCAATGCTAATTCTACTTTAAAGGAGAAGAGGTATTTTCTCTGAGGGCTGGCAGAGCAGTTGGCTATTGTGATGATCACTACTGTTACAGTGACCTCATTATATAGGTTATTCTTATTATATTTATGTGCCAGATATATGGCTGGACAAATCCTCAAATCCATTTGGTGCCAGATAGACAGCGGTGCAGCATCTATGTTACCCTTATCTCCGCATGAAGGTGTGGACTTTGCTGCAGGGAGGTCTCACAGAACAATCTCAGTATGGCAACCGTACAGATGAGTAGTCTTGCACTTTGATTCAGGTCAAAGTCAAATTCAACTCCAATCCGGGTCCTTTGGTTTGGGTCAGCCTGATAATTTTTTTTGAAAATCGCCCAAAAATCATCTGGAGCTGCCTCACTTCTGGTGCAATGTCCTACGTATACCACGCTTTGTGTGTGATGCATAAAGAAGCTATACAATACATGGAAACCTCCAAAGAAGCATTTATGCTATCTATTATACATGAAAAAAACTTTGAGATTCTTAGTTCACACGTTTTGATCAAAAAATGTTTAAGCCACCCACGGCTTACAACAGGATCTCAAGGCGGGTGGTCCTACGCTATCTTTACCTCTCAATAGAGCCAAATTCAGACTTCTCATAGGGTCAACCGACTTCCATTATCCAGAGAGAAAAAATAAAAAAACAACAACCTTGCAAACATGCTGCACTGATATAACAGCCTGTGAAGGTGGGCGGGGTGCAAGAAACCAAAATGGAGGCATCACTTCCTCCCTATATAGAAAAGCAATATATGCCAAATACAACGTATAGTTCTGCACAAAAAAAACATTTCTGAAAAACACAATGTGAACCTGGGTGCCACTGGCAGGGTTGCGGCATATATATATATATACACACGCACACCATTACCAGTGGCACACCAATGCTAAAAGGGCTATACAATACATGGAAACCTCCAAAGAAGCATTTACGCTATCTATCATACATGAAAAAAACTTTGAGATTCTTAGTTCACACGTTTTGATCAAAAAATGTTTAAGCCACCCCCGGCTGACAAGGTGATCTCAGGTCGGGTGGTCCTACGCTATCTTTGCCTCTCAATAGAGCCAAATTCAGACTTCTCATAGGGCCAACCGACCTCCATTATCCAGAGAGAAAAATAAAAAAACACCAACCTTGCAAACCTGTTGCACTGATAAAACAGCCTGTGAAGGTGGGCGGAGCATGCACATTATAGATCTCTATGGCCCTATCAAGGCCCCACTGTGATATCCGTCGGATAACATTTTTCATGGTATTCCAACAGATATCATGGACGAGGGCCAGAGGCGTAACTTGAAGCTCCTGGGCCCCAAAGCAAAAAGTGAGATTGGGCCCTCCTGCTAACATGTGTTATTTATAATACTGGTGTCTTCCTATGTGGAAGGAGGGCTTTTGGGCCCCCTCACGCTTCAGGGCCCGGTAGTGACTGTACCTCTACACCCCCTATAGCTACGCACCTGACAGGGGCTACACATGTTATGTCAATGACCTTAGGACTAGCAAAATGCAAGTCTTAATAAATTACCTGTAAAACCTTACAGTTTACAGCAGCCACTGAGATAAGTTGGTAAGCTGTGTCAACCTTTCCTTTTTTTGGTGGTGGTGCTGTGTGGCGACCATTGCTGCTGTGATGCTGTACTTGTGGGGTGGTGCAGCCCAGAGCCAGGGGGCCAGGTTTGGCAGCAGTGGTGCTGTTGGGCCAATGGGCTGTGCCCCTCATTTGTGTGGCTTTTGCTGCGGCGGTGGCCACCATGGAGTGCTACCAACATTAGTGTAGACACTTAAAAGAGGTCGCCGTGAAGTGGCAAGTGGGCCTATACTGTTTGATCAAAAAGTATAATAAGAACCTCCTCTTCATTTTTGTAAAGTTTTGCTGAGAAGCATTAGATCAACGTATAGTGTGAGGATGTGCGGTCCATGCCTTTCCCTTCCATGTTCAAATTTAGTTGTCTTGCTGGTTTTTAAAGGGGTGTTCCTAGCTCATTCATTTATAACATATAGGCAGGATTTTAAAGGTGCAGGTCTATTGAGAACGGGGGTCCCTACCACATATGCTCATTAGTGCTGTTGCTGCACAGAACAGAGAGGTGGCTGCGCACGTGTGGTGGTCTCCATTCATTTCAATGGTACCTCAGAGTACAGACAAGCAACTGTACTCAATATACCATAAATGTCACTTTATAGCACTTTTTCACTTTGGGGAGATTGCACTTTATACACTTTTTTTTACCTTTGACCTATATAGGGCAAGATAATAGGTTTACACAGATACTATAGGAGATAAGAAGCAGCACTCTCTGACAGGATGGTGCTGTGCACGTGCGCCGTTCTATGGAGTAAGTGAGTATATAAAGATGGGGAATACATCCTTGTCCTCTGAAGAAGCTAGAGGCGAAACCCGTTAGGACACAGCAACAGAGGCATCACCCTCTCCATTATGGGTAATGTTGATTTATTTAAATCATATGTTTGATATATTCTTTGACTCACATTGTCAGTAATTAATCCCTTTGGATCTCTGAGGGTTGATATGGGGATATATGATTTCTTTGCAATAAATTGTTATGGCCTTATAAGGTCTTTTTGGGTTGCATACTATTAGATACATTACTTCTGATGTATATTTATTGGAGTATTAATGGACACTACATTCTATAAGCAGAAAGTGTTTTTTTCAATATAGATTTACGCAACCTAATATTACTAATCAATGGCACTGTTGGCCTTTTGTTGGTTTCCTCTTTATTTAACATAATTTAGGTTTTCTTTGGTTTCTATTTTCTTTTTTTGTGTATTTTGATTTTATTACTTTTGTTATTAATAAAGTGTTGTTATAAATGTGTCTTTACAATAAGGATCCCTTTACCCACTATCCTCATAGCTGCCATTACTGCACAAAATATGGAGATTGCCGTACATGCATGGCTGCCTCCATCCATTTCAATCACAGTTCAGCGTTCATCCAAGAAAGTATGCTCAGTATGCCATTAATATCTAAGAGATGCATGTCTCACCTCTCTTGAGAGCAGGAGTCCTCTTATCCTCCATGGGCACAAAAGTGACCGCGCATGCACAGCTGTCTCCATCCATTTTTGGGAGTTCAGAGTAAAGCTGAATAAGTATGCTTAAAGGGTTTTGCCACGATGTAATGTTGACGTGGGATCCTCCAAAATGGGTATTTAATCACTTTTCTAAATATATGTGATTACAAAAAGTGAAGCCTCTGAGAGCTACAGCTTTCTTTCCATGCCCTTAGTTACCTGACAGTTTACAATAGACACGGCCAGGAGCTGATCTGGTCGGGCTTGCACTGCCTGAACTTCTTACTTCTTATCTGATGACAGGGAACATGAAGTAGCTAACAAGGGACTGTGGAGAAATATCTTGTCTTTTGTATAGAGAATCCACTGGTTCTAATGTAATTATTTGTGTAAACATTGTAGACGCTCCCTGGCACTGCTTGTCTCTGCTCAGACCCCCCCCCCCCCCTCGTGACTCAGCATGCTGAGTTAATTTTGTCTCCAGATCAGATAACAGGTAAGGAACTGACTTCTTGGCAAAACCCATTTAATATGCCTGAATGTCTGCGGTTACAATACCCCTTTAAAGGGGTTGTTTGAGATAAGGAATAAAGGGTCTGCTAATTTTCAGGAAATAGCACCACTGTTATCTATTGTCTTAATCTGGTGTTACAGCTTATTCCATTCACTGTAATGAGAAAAAGCTTTAGCACCAGGCATTGTATGCACACCTTTTTGTTTTCTAATTTCAGACAATGTGGAGTTATAGTGTATACATGAAAAACATGCTATAATTGATCCTATGCCAGAGTGATCGAAAGTGCAGAAGGCATATCTCAGCTAGAGTAATGTATTTGTACAGCAGTTTATAGGTATGTAGGCCGAGCAACAAAGAAAATTGATTTCTAATGTAAATAGGCCACATAACGCCAGGCTTTCATTAACCTTTCAACATGAATAACTTAAATATTCTAAATCAAATAAAAGATTAAATATTCTTTATAAAACAGAGAGGCTCGGCGGGTAGGTAAGTAATCAAGTATTAGTTCTATTGTGCAGGGTGTTAATACAGGAAAAAACATTTTATAAGGTTTAACCAAAGCATTTTATACACAGGAACAGTCAGAGCCCTGGTAGTGAAAGCAGGCATTTATTAAAGAATAGAACAGGTGGATGAGGATGGAGATATTTTAAGACTTGGCAGCATTTATAGTGATTCAAAGAGATCGTGCTCATTATTACTTTCAGAAATATGCAAAAGTTTTTATACCTTGACATAAGTTTTTGCAAGTATACACCGAGAAGCGGTTTTGTCCTTAAAGGGGTTTTGCCACGAAGTAAAATTGATGTGGGAAACTTGCAAACCAAATAATAAACATTTTCACCATTTATTATTATTAAAAATTCTGGATAGTTTTTGTTTTAGCTGCTCCTTTAGTGATACATTGTTTACAGCTCGTCTCCAGGGGATATGACCAGGGCTGAGCACATGCTCAGACATCACTTCTCCTCTCAGGCATCTACTGAGTGTTCAAACCCCAGGTGCTGTCACTCTACTCCCTTCCTCTGTACTCCTTAGTAATTAGTCAAACAGTGCAAATAAATAAAAAAAAGAAACCTCACTGAGGTCTGTGCATTGATAAAGAGAAAAAAAATCCACAGGTTAAGTTCCTGCAGGGATTTGAACCAAAGACCCTTGTGCTGTAACGCAAAAATGTTACCTCTGAGCTACTCACAGCTTTATACATAAACAGACCTTTCGTTGACTAAAGAGAGGAAAGGCCTGGTGATGTCATCCTGCTGGGTCACATGATATGCAATTCAAACAAATCACACACGCCTCCTTCTGAGCACACAGAGCTGAAGAGCTGGATGCAGGCGGTATGAAATGAAATTGTGGCAAAATTCCTTTAAGAAGGAAACCAAACTAATGGTCTATAGATTTATTTGTGTCATTACTCTACTGTATGCCAGCAAGATCTTGCTTGTCTATCATTGCCCCCGAAGACTCTTGAGAGAGACTATCAACGCTGCTAGTGGAAGATTCTTCGTCTACTGGGAGGATTGCCGCACTGATTTTAACGTCCTTACTGAGGCAAAAAAGACAAGTATCAAAGCCATGATCTTCAAAAACCAATACCGGTTGCCCAAAACCCGTCTCCCCAGACAAGTTCTCTACTCCCAACTAAACTCAGAATGGACAACCGGATGCGACCTGAGGAGACGATTCAAAGACTCCATCAAAGCTTGTCTTAAACAAGGGCAAATCAATATCTCAGAAACCCTGGCCATAGATTGTTGCCTACTGTGCTATATGTCCCATGAAGAGGTTGTGAATTTATAAAATTAACTGCCTCTCTATGGCTGCAATAAGTTATCTCAGGGTCCCATACAACCAAAGCGTCTGGTCCTCAGCCCATTGCCAGTTCCTATCGTATACCATATCAATGGGCCGCTTTTTATTAAAATTTGTTTAGGATTCCTGACTGGGGCATTGCTCATATTACCATTATGGTTCCCGTCTGCCTCTCCAATGAGAAAGACAAAAGATGATGATGAAAGGAAAGGGAGAAGCTTTGGTAAGATCTTTGGCTTGAGGATTAGACTCCTTCGCCATCTTAGAACACATAAGTAGTCATGATGGACATCATTCTCGTTTCGACCACAGAGAGAGAAAAATCCTTTCCTTTCCTACCTGCAGGGCAAGTTTGATTTAAAAAAAAAAAAAATCAATAAAAGGAGGCTCTTGGTAAGAAGCTTGCCATTTATTAAGATTACCCCCATATAGTGCCAAGATAATTCTGTCATCTTACATAATACCAATGTATAGTGCCCAAACATTATGTGGTTTTAAAACTATACTCCTATTAAACGAGTTATCCAGGATTCTAAAATTGATGGCCCTCTCCTCAGAACAGCTCATCAATGTTAGATTGGTGGCAGTCTGAATTTTGTCAGCCATATCGATAAGCTGTTTAAAGGGAGCTTTCGGGAGAGGACGGCAGTCACCTCAAACAGCAAATGGGTTGGCAACTTGGACAATTGCTGGCAATGCTCATGGGGTTCCTGTCTTTGCGGGGTTTAGGTAATTAGAAGAAGGAAGTACAGTATAAATAACATATGTACTTCTGCAAGGGTCAAGTTTAGGAAAGGTATGGGTCATCCCCGATCACATTCTACCTCTATAGCTCTATAGATATGTATCTCAATTTCATCAGTTACTCTATTACTTTCATAAGCTCATCGAAACCGAATCTCGGCTTTGGAAAGTCCTCAATGTACAACAGTGTGCAATAAATCCGGCAAATAGGCTAAACAGAAGATCTCTGTTGGATGTGGCTCATAAAAGTGCATTTGGCCAAGGGTCATTCACTTGCACCAAAGACGCACAGAAAGAGGACAACCCTTTTAAGAATCGCGGCTGCTTTCATGTGTTTACTCTGCATCTATCCTGTATCCGCAAGTAAATAAATTGGAAGGTCAGAACAAAGTCAGTTATAGT
>JAODAL010077002.1:0-13423 GCA_025379985.1 Phyllomedusa bahiana | reverse complement strand
AATTGAAAATAAACCCCTTTTCTGAAATTTTTTTTCTGAAAATTTAAAAAAAGGTTGCACCTAACAAAGAGACCTGCTTTTTTAATTTAAAAAAATGTTGTGTACCCCAAATATTAAGTTAAGGCCCCCCAAATTTCCGGGGAAAATATTTCAATAGAAAAAGGGTTAATAATAAAGTATTCCCGGGGAAATGTCTTCACTAATTTTCTTGGTGAAACTTTATCCAGTTTTCTTTTTGATAGAGTTGTCTTTTTTTCCCCCGGGGGCCCCACCTTCCCCCCCCCCCCCCCCCGCTCCCCCCGTGAATTTACAGCGGAAAAGTTTGTGCTTTAAATTTTTTGGCAAATCCCAAATTAAAATCTTCAAATCTCTAATTAATTTAATTTGGGAAAGGGATCAAAAGTAATAGTAGAGGGTTTCTCTGTGCAGAATTTGACAAATTTTTCGTGATTCTGTTCGGCCACAGGAAAGGCGACGCCCTTTCCTATGGGGAGGGCTGGGGAGACATTTGGGCTGAAAGGAAGGGCTTTCTTTGTTAAAAACGAGGTCTGTGATTTTTTCCACCCCAATCGAACCATACCCCAATCACATTTATGACGTCGCACCCCACATTTTCACCCTGCTCTATTTTTGAAAGCTAAATTTGCTGGCCCCCAAAAATTACGGGAAAGCGAAAAAAAATTCCCGGGGATCTTAATAGATTTTGGCACTTTTTTTAAACCCTTTAAATTTTTTCGCATGATCTGAACTTTTTCGATCCCCAAAAAAACCCCTTTGGATTTCAAACTTTGGGAAAAAAATCGCCCCCCAAACACTTTTTTTAAGTTTTGTTTTTCCCACTCATTTATATTTTTACTTTTGATGTAACATTGGGGCTTGTTTTTTCTTGCATTATCCACTCAATATATACTTCCTGTCTTGTGAAAAGGAAATTCACAGTTTTTATGTTCCATTATAGTGGAAACTAACTAAAGGAAGTTAATACAAACTATAAACTATACAGTGCAGGTTCGGAAGCTCTATAAAAATCTTTTTCCCTTTTTCAAAAAGCGTTTTAATTTGACAAAAAAGTAACAAAAAAATGTCTTTTTGTCAAAACCCTAATTTTTGGCTCTAAAAGTTTTGATGTTTTTTTTTCCCAAGATGAATAAAAAAATGGTTTAGAGTTTTGCAGGTTTGATAACAACTTTTTTATTGATCGAGCCATCAAAAACACTTTTAAAGATGAGCCCATTCTTTTATACTGTGAAAGGCAGTCATTTATTGCTCTTTTCCAATCAATGTGAACCCCCTAGGTCTTGGCCGGTGTTCCCATCTATTAATGTTTATCTTCCAGCATCTTTATTTTAATCATCAAGTGGAAAAAAGAAAGTAGACATAGCTGTTGCTTTCAATGTTTTCTCTTCAATTGAGATATAAAAAGGAAAACAAATTTTGTTTTTTTAAGGGTTTTTTAAAAAATGTTAATTTAAGTTATATTACAGCAAAAAAAGGGAAGTAAAAAAACCCTTAAGGGGAAGTCTTTTAGAGAGAACACTTTAAACTGAAAACCATTTTCCCAGTAAAATTTTTTAAGGAATAGTAAAAATTTTGCTTGTTTAAATAAACTAGATGAAAAAAGTACTTTTTAGCATTGCTTTAAACAGTAATTTTTTAAATTGATATTTTAAAATAGAACTTACTTTGGGCCAAAAGGTGGGGGGCTTTAAACATGAAAAATTTTGTTTCTAAATCCCGGGTAAAAAGGGTTTGAAATTTTTTTGTGGAGAACAGTGGTAATCTAAAGTATTCACCAGACGTTAAAGCCTATACATAAACACTTTATTCTTTTAATCCAAATTAATCTAAAACTCATAATTTACAATATTTGACTGTATTATTTTTCTACAAAACCCCTCCACAGATTACAGTTAAAGAGGTGTTCACATCTTAAAAATGTGTGGAGTTCATGCCGGATAGGTGTGGGTACCATCTCAATGCTCACTAATTTGGAGTGAAGGAGAATGTAATGTAAAAAGTTTTGAACGAGGTCACCCCCATTTCCCGTCTTCCAATAGGTGAGGGGCCCCTCACACCTATCAGGCCATTCTCTCTGCACCATCCGCTTTTCCTCTTCTTTGGATGACAGCTGCTCATGTCTTCACCTTGGCCAAGCGGTTTGGGCCCCCAAAATGCTTTGATGCACCTGTGGTTGTAGGGGTCTTTTCCCCACTTAGTAAGGGTAATTCGGCAGGGGTTCCTACAGATGTATTGCCATGGGGTTGGACCTAAAGGGTTTTATCACGTTGGTTGAACCATCCTTTGGGGAGCCCTGGTGGTTTGGTATTGGGGTTTTTGGGGGAAAAAAAGGTACTGCTGGATCCTAGCATATCATTGTGGTATTTCTGCTCCTGGAGACCTTCCTCTGAGCTGTTCCCTCTTGCGACTTGCCTCCGGGTAATTCTGCAACAAATGTTCCCAACGTAATTTCAGAGAAGATAGCTTCTCCATCCCCACTATGTGCTGGATGAGCCCTTCTTCCCGGTCAAGAGTCATGTGAGCCAGATCACCTCAAGTTTCTCCCCTCCGGCCAGAAACATTTTCACTGACTGTCCTGGTATTATCCTACATAATGACCCAATGAGGGGTCCACCAGATTGTGAAGGGCCAATAAAAACCTTTTTTGCCGCCTTCACCTGGATGGGGATCACATGGTTTTTCCCCTTAGCAGCATCATTTAAATGGATCTCATAAACCCTTTCAGTTTTTCCCAATGGAAGTCCATGTGTGACCCCACTGTATTCCCAGCTACTAAATCCTTCCTAGGATAGCGGGCCACTTCCTCTAGAATGACAGAACCAATGGCCTGTTTTACTTGAGCTTTTGGGGTGGGTGGCACAGAGGGTAATCTTGTGGCTATTGGAAATACCGCCTGTAAATGTCCTGGAGAGCCAAACTTAAAACAGGTCTGTGTAGTCATTCCCATTGCTCCAGGGCGCGTTTAGGAAGAAGTGGGAGCCATCGGGTTTTGGGCTTCCCTTCTTTTAATAAAAGGGTTTTTGCAGCACCTTCCCCCCAAATTGAGTATTTGGTCTCCCTTTACCTATCCCCAGGCAGGGGCTTTTTCCGGTCTGGGTTTGATCCCATCCACTGCTTTACCCCCATAGCACTATCCAAAAACTGCCCCCCTTTTGGAATTTGTTGATGGGTCCTAAACATTTATGGGGCCCCAATCCTTGGGGCATGTCCAGGGCTGGGCAGTTGTTTCCAAATTCCAGGTAGGTATCCTGAGCCCCTTTAAGTAAGTTGCAAAAGCTTTTTCGGTAGTGTTCTGGTGTGATGGCATAATGGGCTAACAGCGCCTGCTTCACCTCCTCATAGTTCAGGCGCTGCTCACCAGAAGGAGCACGAAAGATATTGGTTCTATATTGGCCAACAAACATGTCTAGCTCTCATCTGTGACCTTGTGAGATTTACATATAATGTCAAACATTTCAAGACATGCATCAATGTCCTCTTTGTCCTCCTGGAAGGTGGGAAATGCAGCCGACAGCTTGACAATGTCCAAGGACCGAGTAGCTCCAGTGATTTCTGGATGGTGGACATGTTCAGTTTGGTCCCTTCTCGCCACCTCATGATAGACTAGTTTCATAAGCTCCATCTTCTTGCTGGTGCTTAAGCCTCCCCCAAGCACTTTTATCGTCCTGTGAAATAGCTCCTCAACACAGTCCATGTCAGGGTCCTCACTGGAGATAAATGGCTGGGAACAAGTAATGGTTTTAATGGAGGAAGAAGAGTTCGAGGTTGTGCCCTGCCTGAAGAGTTCAATGAGATTGTGCTTCTTCTTGCCCTCAGAAAAAAGATTTGACTGCACTCCAATCTCAATGCAATGTGAATTTTATTTACACGCTCCAGGTAGGATATATATACAGTAAACAGTGACTTACGTGTCAATGACGTTTCGGTCACAAACGACCTTTTTCAGACAAGTCACTAAAAAGCAAATAAAGACAAAACAAAAATTAAATATATATAACAACACGTCTGTGCATAATACATTATATACAATATGTACAATATTTACAAATCCATATGCTTTTGAATGTTCATCTATAAATAGAATGATCTATGTAAGACACAGCGTACATGTGTTCCTGTACAGAAATGTATGGAACTACTTACAAAATGGGTTCACATAAATACATTATACAGAGATTAACATAATCTGTCCCAGAGTATGTACAATTAAATATAGACGGTAAGTATTGGTATACATACTACAATGCATATGAACGGCAAAGGTAAGTATATTGTAGAAGTTCTGACAGTGTTTTCTAATAACCAGGCCCTGCTGCGCCCTATTACACCCTAAATGAGGAGAAGAAAGGACTTACCAGTTAAGTAGAGTGTTTAATAGAAGTAAAAGGGTCATAGCCCTGTAGAGAGAGGAGCTGTAGTGGTGGTCATATGTGTTTAAGCAAGTTAAATAGGATCGGCGCGACGCGCGAGTGCGCGCACGTCCGCCAGAAGCGGAAGTAGAATCAAAACGAGGCTGAGAGAGAGGCGCATGTGCGGGAGAAGAATTGGAGTCGGAAGCAGAAGAGGGCAATGGCGCTTGCGCAGATGCGGCGCTATGCCGTGTAACGGGACTGAATGTGTGAGAACATATGAATATGGGAAGAAAAGAAATGGAAAAGGGAAAGGGAGACAAATACTGTATAAGAGTATGAAAGCTGAAATAGATAAGCGGAGGACAATATAAGAGAGGAATAAACATAGGAATGCAGTATATTAGAGATAAAGTATATTACATCAAGGGAAAAAGTATAAAAGGAAGAAGTAAAACGTATGTAGACAAGAGGGAAGAATAAAACAGAGCAAAAAAAGAAAGGAAAGGAATAAGGGGAAGAAAAGATATATGGAGACAATATAGAGAAAAAAAAAAGGAGGAAAAGAGGGATGGGGGCAGAAGAGGACGGAGATATATAATGTCTCACCCTGATGTCATTCTCTGTTCTATCGTTGCTGTAAATGAAAAAAGGAAGAAAGTGTTAGAGGGTGCAATTGTAACGTGGGAGTGGATCCGCTGGGCCAACGCAAGCGGTGATAGCTACCCACGCCAGGGAACGGGATCTAAGTAGTTTTCACCAGAGCCCGCCGCAAAGGGGGTTGGACTTGCTGCAGCGTGAGGCTACCAGGTCTTTTCCCCCTGACGTGACTTGCTTGCGAAGGCAGCCGGGGTACGCGTGTGTACAGAAACGTAATCCGGAGGCTTTAGTCGGGGGACAGGCAGAAGGTCAGGGCAGGCAGCAAAGGTTCGGGTCAGAGGCAGGCAGACGGTCAGGGAGGCGGCAAACAGGCAAGGTCAGGAAAGTAAGCAAGGGATGGTACACGGGTAATAGGACGGAAAGAATACTCTTAGACACTAGGTAAGCACACAACAGACTGGAGGAGGTACTGGGGGGGGGATACCTTAAATAGAACCAGCGCCCGATATGACCAATTATCGGGACACTGGCCCCTTTAAATTTAGAAAAGCCGGCGCGCGCGCGCCTTAAGCCGGCCACGGCGCCCGATGGCCGGGACAGGAAGGAAAGTGGCGTTTCACCGGAGCGCGGCCGGGTTTAAGAGGTGGCGCCGAGGCAGCAGAGGGGTGGTCGCGGGCCGCCGCGCTGGACCCCCCGCGAGCG
This sequence comes from Phyllomedusa bahiana, assembly GCA_025379985.1. Lineage (NCBI taxonomy): Eukaryota > Metazoa > Chordata > Amphibia > Anura > Hylidae > Phyllomedusa > Phyllomedusa bahiana. The sequence goes on along the minus strand of JAODAL010077002.1, from coordinate 7,754 downwards.
GGGGGGATGGTCGCGGGGGGCAGCGGAGCCCGCGACCCCCGTGACAGCAATAAACTCAGGAAAACATGAAATCACATTCCCTATTTAGGCCCTTAGGATGCAGGGTATCCAATTTATGTATCCACATTGACTCATGTTCTTTAAGTATGTGTATATGGTTACCACCTCTGCGGGGTTTTTTTACCTGTTCCAAAATCTGGAATTTCAATTAGGCAATGTTATGTCCTGCTTCGTGAAAATGAAAAGGAATTCTTCTTGCCCTCAGACACAACCCTGCAATTTCTGCACCACTTTCTCAGGGCAGCCATAGAAAGCACTTCTAGCTCCTGCCTCTGCATACTGCTCAGTGCTACAATCCCACCGCTGCCACCAAGTCTGTTATGAAATGGAAATTGTGGCCATGTAGACAGGCACTGAGCAATAAGTACTGAAACCAATGTAGTCCTCTATTTCAAGACAGGGAGCGCACCGCAGCTTATTTAGAGCCCCACCAAAAAGGTACCTTGAAAAATCAATCAACAGTCCTTTCACCTCCACCAGTTATATACAGCAGGTGAACTGACTTCTCCCCCTCCCCTGTGTTATATACAGAAGGTGAAATTACTCCTCCCTGTCTACTGTGTTATATACAGCAGGTGACCTGAATTTTCCCCCTCCCCAGTGTTATTTACAGCAGGTGAACTGACTCCCCCCATTCTCTTCTTTATCCTGTCAGTTATCTGGGCAATCCCCATGACTAAGGGGGCTGCCCCAAAAGGCGTCGGCAGTTTTCTGCCTTATGCTTGTGTCTGCACTATGCCATTCTGCTTTTAATGAATTTTGAATAAAGGATTACAAGTTTTTATATGAGGACCATTGCTGATTGGATCGCTGGATCAGTTTTTTCTTCTGATACTGGCGTTTCTCCCTGGCACCAGGAGGATCCGTGTGGTCCGTCGTGGAGAAGTGAGCTGGCTAGAACTTTGTTTGTGCTTATCTGGCAGTTGGGGAACTGGACCAAATTGGATTGAACCAGCTCTGTGGAAAGCTGGAGAACCTTCCAGAATCTGGCAGAGGGTCCTAGCTCTGGAAACTTCCAGAAGGTTATAACAGTGAATAAAGAAGACATCTCTGGGGAACGGGTAAGAGATAAAAAACAATATATATCTTGTGATGGAGCATACATTTTTTTCAGATTTTTTTTATTTCAGACACACTGTGTATTTACTTCTGTGTTTGAACAGGCAGTATGCATGGTCCCTATCAGGGGCATTTCTAGGGTCCTAAAACATCCAGGGCCCAGGCCCTCTGTGTTACATTTTCCTCAATAGGGCTGGGTTCACATAGCATTTTTCCCATCACATTGTGAACTGCAGCATATATTTTTACAAAGAAAAAAACATTGTTCCTGTCACTAATTTTCCATGTATTCCAGAGGTACTATCCAGCACTTCAGCAGTACACTGTACAATGAACTTCAACACTGATAAATTTGCTTTTTCAAAGCACTCATTTGATAGTGTAATGCCTTACAGATAACAATCATACAGTTATCGAATAATACACCTATACTGTACCACACTTGTGATTGTTACTAAAAAAAAATCTAAAGTACCAAAACCCAAAAATATTGCTTCTTAAGAAAAAATAATACTACCAGATCATGACCAAATGCGACCACCATATGTGACTATCAGTTGTACACAGGCTCTACAAACATATATAACCACCATACAGTAACCAGATAGTGGTGAATACCAGTTGTACGTAGGTGTTCTGCAGATATATAAGTAATAATAATGCAGTTACATCCAGTGGCTCATAGGTGATGTCTTTTCTCATGAGAGTCGTTCTCTTTTCTTTTTCTTCTCCATCCAGCCTTGACTGCCATGGCAACTTCTCTCAGCCACATCTCATCTCTGCAGAATTTACCACACAAACATTTTAAAATCCTCACTTTTTCAGCACCTACCTAATTAACTACTGGGGGAGTGGAAGGAGCATCTATAAAGGAAAACACGGTCAAGCCCCATCCCCACTGCAACCCGCTTTAATAAGAAAAGAAAGCTGTCTGCCTGCTGTGAGGGATGGAGAGTCACCTATTGTTTCTTTATAGGCCCCCACTAGGTAGGAAGGTATATAGATCCGACAGTTGGTAGGTATAGGAGTCTCCTCAGTAGGTAGGAAGGTATATAAGTCATACATGCCAACTCTCCCGCTTTTGGCGGGGGGGTCCCGCTAATGGGGGTCCCCCCTCGCCCTCCCGGCAGAGCTGGCGAAACTCTTTAAATTACCGCGGCGCAAGAGTAACGCTGGTGCACCACTCTGGTGCCGCCGGGCCGCTCCTACAGGCGGGTGAGGCGGCCGCAGGGGCCGCTCACCCGCCTAGCGAGTTTTGCTGTGCAGGGAGGAGGCAGGAGGGATCGTTCCCCTCCTCCCTTCTCCCCCTGTATGTACAGCGCCGGTGTGCGCTTGTACATACAGATCCAGTTTTCGCGGGGGTGTGAAAGCCGGGGCTGCACTCACTCCCCCTGCGATGCTGAGGAGATTGGCCGGGAGATGTCCGGAGCTGGACGAGCTGCAGGGAGCCTGGTAAGGTAAGTGGCTTTTATTATTTTATTTTATTAGCTACTGGGGGCAATGTCTGGCTACTGGGGCACTACCTGGCTACTAAAGCAGGCACTACCTGGCTACTGGGGAATATCTGGCTAAATGGGGGCACTACTGGCTATGGGGCACTACCCGGCTACTAAAGGGGGCAATACCTGGCTACTGGGGCCATACCCGGCTACTGGGGTCACTACTGGTACTGGGGCACTACCTGGCTACTAGGGGCAATACCTGGCTACTGGGGGCACTACCTGGCTACTGGGGGCAATACATGGCTATAAGGTGGCAAAACCTGGCTAATGGGATCAATACCTGGCTACAAAGGAGGCACTACCTGGCTACTGGGGGCACTACCTGGCTACTGGGGCACTACCTGGCTACTAAAGGGGGCACTACCTGGCTACTAAAGGGGGCAATACCTGGCTACTAAAGGGGGCAATACCTGGCTACTAAAGGGGACAATATCTGGCTACTGGGGGCAATGTCTGGCTACTGGGGCACTACCTGGCTACTAAAGCTGGCACTACCTGGCTACTGGGGCAATACCTGGCTATTGGGGGCGATACTTGGCTACTGGGGGCGATACTTGGCTACTGGGGGCAATGCCTGGCTACAAAGGGGGCTATACCTGGCTACTACCTGGCTACAAAGGGGACACTTCCTGGCTGCTGGGGGCACTACCTGGCTACTGGGGCATTTATCTGGTTTATGGGGGCATACTGGCAAACTGGGGCACTACCTGGCTACTGGGGGCACTATCTGGCTACTGGGGCACTACCTGGCTACTGGGGGCAATACGTGGCGACTGGGGCAATACCTGGCTACTAAAGGGGGCAATACCTGGCTACTGGGGGCAATACCTGGCTACTGGGGGGCACTACCTGGCTACTGGGGCACTACCTGGCTACTAAAGGGGACAATACCTGGCTACTAAAGGGGGCAATACCTGGCTACTGGGGGCAATGCCTGGCTACTGGGGCAATGCCTGGCTACTGGGGGCGTTTACTTGGTTTACTGGGGGCGATACTTGGCTAGGGGGGCAATCCCTGGCTACAAAGGGGGGCAATACCTGGCTACTACCTGGCTAAAAGGGGGCATTTACCTGGCTACTATAGGGGGCTACTGCCTGGCTAGTAGGGGTCACTGCCTGGCTATTAGGGGTCACTACCTGACTATTAAGGGGCATCACCTGACTATTAAGGGGCACTATCTGACTATAAGGGGCATCACCTGGCTATTAGGGGGCTACTACCTGGCTATAAGGGAACTACCTGGCTAGAGGGCATCTACCAGGCTTTCTTCCAGAGTTGTTATGTATTTATGTGGAGTGGGTGTGGCTTTTCTAAGGGGTGTGGCACACCAACAAGATAGACGTGGCCATGCAAATTTTTTACCGCGGAGTGCTACGCGCACCGCCCTCTTCAATCTCCTGCTTTTTCACTTTCAAAAGTTGGCAACTATGATATAAGTCCCAATGGTAGGTAGGTATATAGGTATCCTTGTTAGGTATATATGCCCCCTCAGCAAGTAGACAGTTATTTATGGCCCACTGTGGGAAGTTTGTATAGTCCCCAACAGTAGAGAGTAGGTATATAAGTCACCTCAGTCGGTAAGTATAAAGACCTTCACCCCCCAAAACACCCTGCTCTGTGGTAGCCTGCAAGTGTATACACATCCAGAGGATAAATATATACAGTTGAAAAGACCGCCAGCACTCCAGGCATACTTCAGCGCAGGCTCGGACTGGGCCGGCGGGGGACCGGTGAATCCCCCGGTGGGCCCCCCCCCGAGCCGCTGTGGGCCCTGGGGGCAGTGCCGTCGCTCCCCGGGGCCCGACCGCGCATCCGGTCCCTGAACGCCCGGGCCCTGCATCCCGAGCGCCCAGAGACCGGCCCGGGAGTTGGGGCCGGTGAACGCGTTAGGCCTTCGGCCTGCCGGGTGCCGGCCCCTACTGCTGACGTAGACGGCGTGGTGACGTCACTTCACCGCGCCGCCTATGCAGGGTGGCAGTAGAGGCCGGCGGGGAGCTCGGAGTGGCCCCAGAAGGGGGCCCTGAATACTTAAGGGGGACCCTGACTACCAGAGGGGCCCCTGGCTACTTAAGAGGGCCCTGGCTACCTAAAGGTGGGCCGCTGGCTACCTAAAGGGGGCCCCCACTACTTTAAGGGGGCCCTGGCTACTTTAAGGGGGCTATGACTACCAGAGGGGCCACTGGCTACTTAAGGGGGCCCTAGCTACCTAAAGGGGGGCCCTGGCTACCAGAGGGGCCCCTGACTACTAAAGGGGGCCCCTGGCTACTTAAGAGGACCCTGGCTACCTAAAGGGGGGCCCCTGGCTACCTAAAGGGGGCCCTGGCTTCTTTAAGGGACCCCTGGCTACTTTAAGGGGGCTCTGACTACCAGAGGGGCCCCTGGCTACTTAAGAGGGCCCTGGCTACTTTAAGGGGGCTCTGACTACCAGAGGGGGCCCTGACTACCTAAAGTGGGCCCTGGTTACTTAAGTGGGCCCTGGCTACTTAAGGGGACCCTGGCTACTTTAAGGGGGCCCTGGCTACCTAAAGGGGGGCCCCTGGCTACTTTAAGGGGCCCCTGGCTACTTTAAGTGGGCTCTGACTACCAGAGGGGGCTCTGACTACCTAAAGTGGGCCCTGGCTACTTAAAGGGGGCCCTGGCTATTTAAGGTGGCCCTGACTACTTTAAGGGGGCCCTGGCTACTTTAAGTGGGCCCTGGCTACTTAAGGTGGCCCTGGCTACTTTAAGGGGGCTCTGGCTACTTTAAGGGGGCCCTGGCTACCTTAAAGGGGGCCCTGGCTACCTTAAAGGGCGCCCTTTCTATCTTAAAAGGGTCCCTGGCTACCTTAAAGGGGGCCCTGACTACCTAAATACTAAAGGGGGCCCTAACTACCTAAATACTAAAGGGGGCCCTGACTACCTACAAACTAAAGGGGGCCCTGACTTCCTGCACACTAGCTAAAGGGGGGGCCTGACTTCCTGTACACTAACTAAAGGGGAGGCCCTGACTTCCTGCACACTAGCTAAAGGAGGCCCCTAACTACCTTCAAACTAGCTAAAGGAGGCCCCTAACTACCTGCACACTAGCTAAAGGAGGCCCCTATCTACCTGCACACTAGCTAAAGGAGGCCCCTAACTACCTACACACTAGCTAAAAGAGGCCCCTAACTACCTGCACACTAGCTAAAGGATGCCCCTAATTAACTGCACTCTAGCTAAAGGAGGCCCCTAACTACCTGCACACTAGCTAAAGGAGGCCAATAACTACCTGCACACTAGCTAAAAGAGGCCCCAAAATCCCTTTACACATAGCTAAAGGGGGCCCCTTTTAACTATCTACACATAGTAAAGGGGGCCCCCTAACTACCTACACACTAGCTAAAGGGGGGCCCCCTTTTAACTCCCTGCATCCCTATAAAGGAGGCCCTAACTGCCGGTTTATACCAAAAGGGAAATTTTTTTAAACTGCCGTAAAATCCTGCATTATCCCCCAGGGGGTTAGTTTCTCAGCAAAAACCCCAAACCCCCTTCGGAAAATTGGCCCTTTTAAAGTTTTTGGCTTGTACCCGCTCTCCCCCCCCCTGGGTAGTTTTTACAGAAGTGGGAATAGGTAAAGAGTTTGTTGGAAAAGTGAGGTTTCAGATATTTGTGGTTTTTTCTCCCGGGGGAATGATGGGTTGGCCCGGAAAAAGTCTTCATGGCGGTGTGGAAGGGAAATTGCAAAAGGAAAGGGAAAAGAACGGACTCATGAGAGAAGAAAAGGGACTTTCATTTGCATTCCCCGGTGAGCCCCGATTTCAGGGGTTTTTTTTATTCTATTTTGGATCAAATGCTGTTTTCACGGGTAATGTGTTGTGACCTGGTGGTGTGTCCTCTAGGGTGGTCTCAAATATGGTGGTGTTGTAGGTAGTTTTGAGGGGTTTTTTTTCGAAAAAGTTGAAATCGGAAAGGTTTTTTATGGTGATCGAAATTTTTGATCATGCGAAAATTTTAAGGCTAAAATTGTGCTTCATTTTAAAAAATCGCGCCATTTTCGGCGCTTCCTGAAATTTTTGGCCCGGGGCCAGAAAAATCAGTTTAAGGTATAGAGCAGGTGAGATGTGTGTGCGACGTCATGCTGGGATGTGTTAAAGGGTTTCGAAATTTGGGTGGAAAAACACCCTGACCTGGTTTTTTAAAAATTGAAACAGGGGTTTCCTTTTCAGCCTCAGTGTCTCTCAGGGGTCTCTAGGGTAGGAAGTTTCGCTCTGCCTGTGGCCAAAAAGGGTCGCGAAATTTTTTTCTATTTCTGCCAGAGAAACCCCTACTATTAGCTGTGATCCTTTTCAAATTTTGTTAGATTAGAGATTGGAAATTTTATGTAAATTAGGTAAAAGAAATTTTTAAAGGGGAAACTATCGCTGTAAAGTCACGGGGGGGACAGGGGGGGGGGCCCCCGGGCGAAACCCCAGACAAGCTTAAAAGAAAAAATGGATAAAGTTCCCCAAGATTAGTGTAGAAATTTTCACTGCAATATCTTTATTAAATTTAAAAGGTTTTTCTATTTTAAAAAAATTTTCCCGGTTTTTGGGGCAGCCTGAAATTATTTTTAGGATTCCCATCATTTCTTGTAATGCAGGTTCTGGGTTAGGGGCAAAAAATCCCCCTTTTAAAATTTTCAGTTTACATTTCGTAAAATGGTTCATTTTCAATTTTACCCCCTTCCACCTTTGTTATTATCCACCTTGCACCCTTTTTTCTGAAAAAAAAGCAATTTTAAAGTCACCAAAGGTGAATTGAAAGGTGGGAAAAAAAAACCGTGTATTATTCGAAAAACTTAAAGGGTACGTTTTTTTTTGACTGTGGGCACTACGCTTTTTTTCTTTGACCCCAGCTTGGTAAATCTGAAAACACAAATTTTTGCGAACCCCCCAGGTTTTTTGAAAGGTGCAAAAAATACCGTTTTTAAAAAAAACAAAAAAATAACAGATTTCGTGGGTTTTTTTTCTTTTGGCGCCCCTAAATGCTTTGTTAAATTTACGCAGCTTTCAGTTTAAACGGAAAAAAGGGAATTTTTAGTCACCACAGGTGAACTGAAAGGTTCAAAAAAAACTTTTTTTTATCCGAATACCCTTCCCGTTTCGTGTTTTTTTGGGCTTTGGGAAAATCAGCTTT
>JAODAL010077001.1:0-13424 GCA_025379985.1 Phyllomedusa bahiana | reverse complement strand
CGGGGCCACCACGGGGGCTATTAACTTAAAAAGGGGGAAATAAAAAAAGGGGCTATATCTACCACCACGAGGGCGATATTTACCTTCAGGGGCAGTTATATCTACCTACGGGGGGGCTATATCTACATACAGAGAGCTACATCTAACCACAGGGAGGGCTATATTGACCTACAGTGGTGGCTATATCTATCAACAAGGGGGCTATATCTACCTACCTACCTACCTACCTACCTACAGGGGTCTATATTTACCTACAGGGGCCTTTACCTACAGGGGGGCTATATGTACCTAGCTACAGGGGACTATATCTACCTACCTTTATGCAACTATTTCTATCTACAGGGGGCATATACATCTACCTATATGGGGCTTATATACTTACCTACCTACTAGAGGCTTAAATACATACTACCTACTTGGGGGCTTCTATATCTAGTTACTGACTGTGGGTCTATAGTCCTACAAAGGCTGTTTATACTGACCCACCTACCTATAGGGGGGTCTATATACTAGTTACCTATATTACTACTTATTTGTGGGCCTATGTAACTACTTATCTACTACATATCTACTTAAAAAGGGATCTAGATACCTACCTATTAGGGGACCTATAACTCTATATAACTTATGGGGAGCTATACAATGTCACGCACACGGGTAAACGTCACAGACACAGGTGGTGAATCCTCTGGGTCACTGTGAGAGATTACTTAAAACCACGCCAGGAGTGGAGTCTAAGGAACTCCCCTGAAAGGTCAGATACCAGGAATAACAAATGGGATAAAGCACAAACTAGCAGAAGCACACCAAGGAACTGGCAAGGAGTTCCGGGGGAAGTAACCAAATAAACGATCCAGCAACTGGTAATTGATATTCAGCGGTGCGCTGGCCCTTTAAATGGGAATGGGTATGTGCGCATTGGCCACAGACAGAGATCGTGAGTGGAGCAGGAGCGGGGAAAGGTGAGCCACGGCTGGGTTGGGGAATACAGACATGAACGCGTCAAGAGTCCGGAGCAGGGATCGTAGCGCGCATTGTGACGGTACCCCCACCTTATGCTTCTCCCTCCTCTGACAAATCTCCCAATGAGATCCGGAGAATCTACATTTTCTTCTGGTTCAGAGGACCTCTCTTTTGGCTCGAATCCCTTCCAGTGCACAAGAAAAAAACATTTCCCTTTGAGAAATGTTTTTCCAGAATCTCTTGGACTTTGTAGATATCTCTAGAATCCATTTCACTAGTGTGAAACACAGGCTTTTGGGACCATGGGGTTTAGGAGAGAGACATGGACGGAATTCTAGATCCACCAAGGTGAAGGTAGGTGAAGACTGGAGCAGGATTTAAGTGGATGTACTTGGCCGATAGCCCTACGTTATCTCCTGGCTGGAATGGCGGGAGAGGTCTCTTCCTCTTGTTTGCTTGGTGTCACGTTTCAACGGATACAGTAGATACTGACACATTGAACGCCGGGTATCCTATATCCTTTGGGCCACCGCAAGCATAGATGGTATAACTTGCTGTGGTAGCCAAAGTGCAGGACAGGGACACTGGTAGTGGTGATGGGTCACAGCAGGAGTAGCTGTAGACAGATAGCAGGTCCCAGGTGGGTAACAAACTAGTACAGCATCAGGATAACAGCAGGAAATAGACTGCAACGGCAGGAACAGCAGGAGTAGAAGCAGGTAACACAGGGGTTAACACAGGAACTACAGCACCCAGCAGCAGTGGTCAGTAGCTCAGATAGACATAAATGAATTGACACTGCAGCAGAGGAAGGAAGTTCCATTTATCCCTTTTATCCCGGAAGGTCGTAGGTCAATGGACAGGTAATTGGTACACTGTCCCTTTAAATCCACACCAATGGGCGAGTGCGCCCCTTAGGGAGCATGTGAAGACACAGACAGGAACACAGCTAGGTGTGCATGGAGACAGGACTGCAGCAGCAGGTGCAGGGAATGGAACACAGCAGAGACACAGCCATGCCCGTGAGGACCGCGGCATGGAGCAAACAGGTACATGGCCAGGGTATAGCAGAGACATGGTCTGTGCCTAGAACAGCAGCGTGACCCCATGACAGCACCCCCTCCTTAAAGCCTGACCCCTTTCAGGCAAGTCAAGTGTCCCAAAAGCAACACGGGGCAACTACCTCCTCCTCGGATTCCCAAGAACTGTCTGCTGAGGGGATGACTACCCAGTCCCGGAAATCTTTTTGGACTAGGGGGTAGACAGAAGCTCTGGGTGAACCATGAGCCAGAGGGTACAGGAGCTCTGGGCAAACCATGAACCAGCGGGTACAGGAGCTCTGGACTGGGACAGACAATGGCAATGGGAACGGAGCTAGTACAGGTGCAGGTGCTGATGGTACTTGATCCAAACGTACAGTAATGGACAGTAGTTTCAGCAAAAAGTTGTTTCAGATAAGTGCCAAGATGGCATACAATGGCTGCCAAGTGCTGGAATACAGGAATCCGTGGTCAGTTCATTCTGTCACGTTTCAACGGGAACAGTAGGTACTGACACATTGAATACTAGGTATTGTGGATCACTCTAGGCTACCGTGAGCGTATATGGTATAACTCACGGTGGTAGCTGAAGTGCTGGACAGGGACACTGGTAGCAGTGACAGGTCGCAGCAGGTGTAGCCGTAGACAGATAGCAGGTCCCAGGCGGGTAAAAGGGGTGGGACAGTGGGGAACAGAGGAGTTAAAGGGGGTTTTCTCACTTATATCGATTCATCTTACCAAGCCTGTTTTCTCTGTTTTATTTTTGAATTAGGGCAGTTTATGGTTTACTGGCTCACGTCCGCAGTGACAACCGCTGAGTAACCAGGTTTTTACTAAAAGCATCAGCGTGGGAGCCATCAGGGGAGATCCCAACAGGTCTGAGCTTAGTGCCTAAGGAGCTGATGCAGCCTATACAAGAGGGGATATCTAGGAATAGGTAGGACACTGTGAATGGACATATAATGAAAAGTGACTTGTTTTTGCAAAATCATTAGCATAAAAAGCAATCCCTGTAGTGAGACAACCCCTTTAACTGGTACAATGGCAGGAACAGCAGGAGTAGAAGCAGGTAATACAGGGGTTAACTGCAAATAACACAAAGATTAGCACAGGAACAACAGAAACCAGCAGCAGTGGTCAGGAGCTCAGGTGGACATTAAGGAACTGACACTGGAGCAGAGGCATGACGTTCCTTCTATCCCGGAAGGTTGTAGGTCATTGGATAGGTAATTGGTACACTGTCCCTTTAAATCCAGACCACCAGGAGGGCACACCCCCTAGGGAGCATGTACAGATACAGACAGGAACACAGCTAGGAGAGTACTCAGAAAAATGGGACATAGTGGGGACTGGCCTGCATGGAGACAGGACTGCAGCAGCAGGTGCAGGGAAACGGCTTACAGCAGAGACATAGCCATGCCTGTGAGAACCGCGGCATGGAGTGAGACCACAACAAACAGGTACGTAGCTAGTTCAAAGCAGAAACACAGGCACATGAACCGTGACACTTGCGTTTTGGTCCGAGAAGATACTAGGAGAAGAGACTGCTGGGTATCCTGCCAGATGTGGGATATTTGTCAGACCCGGGAATCCGCAACTGGAACATCAGAGGTAGTAGGCAGGGGGAGAGGAGGGCGGGGATGTCGCCTGTGAGTAACAAAGAATGGGGAAGCTCCAGAAGAGTCATAATCAAGATGGTTAGATGGAAATTCGGCCCAATTGTCTTGCTGGAAAGAGACAAAGTGATGAAGGTAGTTCTCGAGGACTTGGTTAATTCTCACCATTTGTCTGTTGGATTGAGAATGGTAGGCAGAAGAAAAGTCTAACTTGACTTGAAGACAAGAGCAGAGTGCACACCAAAACTTGGAGACAATTTGAACCACACGATCTGACACGATATTGAGATGTAGTCCATGTAAGACCATGTAAAAATAGGCAGGAAGAAGTGGGAAGCGAGTTGAAGATCTGTAGGCAGACCTGAGGTACAAAATGAGACATCTTGGAAAAAACGATTAGCAACCACCCAAATGACTGTATGATGAGAGGAGGGTGGTAAATCCATTATTGTTTTCAAAAGGGAAGGGGAAAGGGGTGAGTAGTTCAGGGTGAGATTTATTACGGGCAAAAGTAGAACAAGAGAGTCAAAATCTTTGACATCTTAAACAAGATTAGGCCGCCAATAGTGTTGAGATATCAGCAAAAAAGTTTTTCGAATTCCCAGTAGACCAGCAAGCTTAAATGAGTGGTCCATTGAAGAATTCTTTTTCTCATGGCTGGACATATGAAAGTTTTCCCGGGAGGAATCCGTTGGAGGTTGATGAGAGCTTTGGTAATCAGACGTTCCAGAGAAATTATATGCTGAGTTGTGCCTTGCAGTATCTGAGGAACGAGAGAAGGCATATGCTTTAATATTGTTCTCCCCAGGCCTAAAGTGAAGAAAGAAGTCAAACAGGGAGAAGAATAAGGACCATCTAGCTTGTTGAGCAGTCTGAAGATAAAAATCTCCTTTATGGTCAGTGTAAATATTCATCGGGTGACAAGCTCCTTCCAGAAGTTGCTGTCATTCTTCTAAGACCAGTATGATGATCAACAGTTTTAGAGAAAAAACAGCAGGTGATGATATTACCCTTGAGAATCTTCTGCATGAGAACTGCTCCAGCTCCCACAGGTGATGCATCCACCTCAAGGAAGAATTTTTTCTGGGAACCTGGTTGAGTCAGGATGGGTGAAAAGGCAGCCAAAACATAGGGTAACTGTTTTCTTTAGTAAGAGCCACAATGGGCGCCGCCAAGGTGGAGTAGTGGGGAATAAACTGACGATAGTAGTTTGCGAACCCCAAAAAACGTTGGATAGACCGAAGCCCAACAGGCCGAGATCACTGGAGAACAGCAGGCAATTTTGCTGGATCCATCTGCAACTCCTTGTGAGAGACAAAGTACCCAAGGAAAGGCAGGCTGGACTGCTCGAAGAGGTACTTCTCAAGTTTGGCATAGAAAAGGTTGGCTCATAGTCGTCTCAGTACCAATAGCACATGGTCGCGATGTGACTTCAGGGCTGGTGAAAAAATCAGGATGTCGTTTAGGTAGACCACAACACAAACATATAGAAGGTCATGCAAGATCTCAATAATGAAATCTTGGAAGACTTGAAGCATTTCAAAGTCCAAAGGGCATCACCAGGTACCCAAAGTCCACATCACGTGTGTTGAAGATGGCCTTCCTTTCGTTACCTTTGTGGATACAAATTAAGTTATAGGCTCCTTGCAAGTCGAGCTTGTTGAAGATGCCGGTGCTCTGTAGCCGGTGCCCTCTAGTTCAGAGATCCGGGGCAACAGATAACGTTTTTTGATGATGATTTATTTTAAGCCCTGATAATCGATACAGGGTGCAAGGAACCATCCTTCTTTTACAACAAAAGTAGAGGAGTAGATGAAGACTTGTGGATAAAGCTCTTCTGTAGGTTTTCTTTGATTTTGACCAACCTGGCCTGAGTTTCGGGCACCAAGAGATGATACACTCTACCGCGAGGAGGTCCCTGCCGGGCATTAGGTCTATCAGATATCATGGGCCTGATTGTGGGGAAGAGTCTCTGCTAGATTTTCACTGAAGACATCCAAAATTCTTGATAGGAGTCGGCAGACACTGAAGCAGAAATTGGGAGCATCGGATGGAGAGAAAGTTCTCCTTGTGAATTGCCTCAACCCGAAGGGTCAACCCGGGTTCTGTACAATATTGTATGTAGCCCTTTAGGAACTCTCCATTATTGGAAGATTATCAGAGGCTTATCAACACAAATCACTGGTAGACATAATCTTGAGATCAGACATGAATTCATGAAATTTCCAGCAGAGCCAGAATCTAGGAAGGCAGAAGCTTATAAATTGACCCCAGATGTAGAACTGATCATGACCAGCATGTTCAGGTGAGGGGATAATGCATCTTCACCTAGGCCAACTTTCCCATAGAGCCTAGTTGATGGAGTTTTCTGGACAAACCGGACAGTCCTTCAGGAAGGGAGCCTGGTTGCTGCCGTACAAAAAGAGATACTGCCAGTACATTTTACCTCAGACAAATGTCTCTCTACAAAAGCTCATCCTGTAGGGGCCATCGGTGGAGGGCACTGGAGGCCTCTGAAAAACTGGAGCAAGTCGAGGAGTCTGCGGGGCCGGGGGGAATTCTCATTGCTAGTGATGGTCAAGTTGCCTTTTGGGAAAATGAACGTCTATTCTAGTGACAAGAAAAAAGGGGTCACCCAGAGAGGTTGGGAGATCCGGCCAGCTAATTCAAACTTTGATTCTTCCCGCTAGACCCTTTCCCAGAAGGCCGCTACAGAGAACCTTTTTTTTTCCAGGCTAGCATCAGAGGACAGCATGCGAAACTATGGTTTATTGGTCTACTTTGGAATCACCTTGATGTAGAAGATCAGAGATACAGGGCAGAGGAACGCGTCTGGGTTCTTCAAATAGTCCCCAAAAAAAAATGGGAATCCGCAAGAGAACAGAGAGTTACTTTTGGGATCACTATATTTACTATTTTGCCATAGGCAAACTTAAACTCTATCAGTTCTCTATCTATAAAACACTATATGTAACTTTTATTATGAAATAACTCTTAACCTCTATACACACTATTAAAAACCTGATTTCTACCCTCACCATTTATCCCTTTCTACTTCTGAAGGAAGGAATAGCTCCTTTTTCTATTATCAAGTGGTGGAAAACCGCCTATTAACAGGAAAGCCTTATATATACAGCAATTTACTAACGCCAGTAAGGGATCCCAAGACTCCTACTTGGGCAGTCGTCCCTAATCTAATGGACACAAAACAAATACGGCCCCCTTGTGATACCCTCTTCAGTGGCTGACACTTGTAGACAGAGGTGAGAAATCACAATTTAAAAAAATCATGCCTGACCTCCCTCAACATGTTTCACCAGCTAAAATGGCTTCATCAGGGGTTAGAGGTCCGGTGCATGTGGGGAGCAGTAACCAGCACATATTATTAGTGTGCGTGCAGGAAGTGGAAGGGGGAGTGGATTTTGTTTGGGTTCTCTGATGGCTAATTGGTGACACCTGAATAGGGTGTGTACCTAACATGAATATAAAAGGAAATGAGGGTTTAGACCACATGGGACCGGACCTCTAACCACTGATGAAGCAGTTTAGCTGGTGAAACATGTTGGGGAGGTCAGGCATGACGTTTAAAATTGTGATTTCTCACCTCTGTCTAGAAGTGTCACCTGCTGCAGACGGTGTCACAAGCGGGCCTTATTTGTTTTGTGTCCATTAGATTAGGCCCCTGATGCCCAAGTAAGTAGGCTTGGGATCCCTTACTGGAGTTAGTAAATTGCTGATATATAAAATTTGCCTATGGCAAAAAGCAAATATAGTGGGTTCTTCAAAGACCTTGCAGAAAAAGACTAAGAAGACTAGCAGGTTGATTTTTGATTGGGGTCCCCCACTCCCTGAGTGGTGTGGCCCAGGCCAGGGCTTTTCAAGATAGCAGACTTGTAATAAAGGCCACTTTGGCATGATCTGAGGGAAAATGATGCGCCATAACTTCAAAGTATATAGTACAGAGCTGGCAGGCGGGCAAAATGAAATTAAGGTCACTTGCAGAAAGGCCCAGGCACAGGCAGCAGGAAAGAGAGTAGTAAAAGTAAAAAGCACGGGTCAGTTTCCCGGGAAAAAACAATGTAAAAAAAAGAAAAAAATTTATCAGAAGAACACCAATGAAACGGGGGGAGAGTAGCCTAATAAGCACCCAGCAAACCGGGTGTTTGGTAATGAGCGTACACGGGGCCCCTTTAAATTTTAAAAAGGACCAGTGAACGTGGGGCCCTAGAAAATGGGTAAAAACGCACACCCCTTCCCCCCATACAGAAAAATTGAGAGCAGACAGAAGTGGGGAGGTGAATCCGGGCTGCGGAATAGAAAAGGACAAAAAAAAATAAAAGTTAATTTTTGCGGTTCTAAGAAAGGGACCGGGAATGTGTAATGACATACCTTCCTTTTAAAAAAATTACTTAGCAAAAAGGGGTTTAAACCAAACGGGTCCTCCCTAGTTTGGGGGTGAAACCTACCGGGGCTGTGTAGTCGGAAAAACCCAAAAAACCTCCCCCCCAACTTTGACTCCTAAATTTCCCAAAAGCTCGACTCAAAACTCAGATCCCGAAATTTTCCAAACTCCGAAAACCCATTTCCCTTACTTTTAGTAAAAGGGGAACTTTGGGTTTTTTATCCCCCTTAATGACACAATAACAACTTTTTATGTAGAACAAAAATGACAACCAAAAGATAAAATGTTTTTTTCCCTTTTGGGAATTTTTCAGGCCCCCTTTTATATCCTCACCATCCACTAAAAATTTTTTGAACAAAAAATTTCCCTTTTTTGGGGGGTTTTTTATTCTTATGGGAAAAATTGGGTTGGCAGTTTCCCTTGTCATGTAACTGCATTAAAAAGTTTTGTTTCCTAAAATCAAAATGAAAATTTTCATTACTTTGTTAGTATTTTGAAAACCCCTCCTTTCAAACACTGCTCGAATTCCCCTGGGCTCTTGATCAGATTCAAGCATGCATCTACCCCAAATTGATCCCAGGTCCCCCCAATTTTGGTGCATAAATTTGTCAAATCACAAGGGTAGAAAACCCGCTTTGTCTTCAACTCAAAAACCCTAAAAAGTTTGATTGGATTGAGGGGCTTTGGAACTGTCCCGGGGCCCAAACCCTAACTCTAACAATTTATTTTCATTGAACCCTTTCTTACCAGTTTCGACGTCTGCTTTTGGGGTTTTTGCCCCGGGTGAAACACTTGTCCGGTCCTTTTTATAAACCCTTTTAAAAAGTGTTAAGTAACCCTTTATTGGGTAGTCAAAATACAGCTTTAGCATTGAAAACCACCAAACTATCCGGTCAAGTACCAACATCTTTGGCTGTGAAAAAAACCCCATTTTTAAACAGGTTTTTTTCCCCCCCAAAATTTCAATTCCTTCAAAATTTTTCAATCCGTTAGCCCCCCCTTTTTTGAGAAATTTTTTTTAAACCCCTTTATACCCATCAGAGGGTTTTTTGACTTCAAACTCTTTTGCTCCAAAAACACCTGTTTCCATTTTCCATTTTTTTTTCCCTTTTTTGCAAACTCGAGTTGATGGGTTCTTTTGAGAAAAAAATCAATTATGGTTAAAAACCCCTGTTTAAACATAAAAGACAGTGCAGGTAAAAAATGTAAACTCTATGGGCCACATGTTTGAAAACCCGTCTAGGTGTAAAAATTTACTTCTTTCCCATAGAAACAACAGACGCCCCCTTTTAATTTTATTTTAGTGCTCTGGAAAAATGAGAGGGGTTCTCCCGGTTGGTTGCTATTAAGGGGGCAAAATGAATTTTAGACCCCAGTCAGTTTTTAACATGTGTCTTGCAGGGAATTTGGAAGGGTTTTGTGCAAGAAAAGAAGCACCGACCAATGTATGGGCCCTTTCTAATGTTTTCAAACCTGGTTCTCAGACCTGGAATACCTAGGAAGGGCAAAAATTAAAACCTTGTCCCAAATTTTAGTCAAGATTTTAAAAGGGGTTGTCCCAAAAACTATAAAAAAAAAACCAAAAAACCCTAAAAAAATTGTCCCCTTTTGGGATAGGGAAAGACACAATATTTGGGCCCTGATAAGTGCTATTTAGCGTGAAACAGCCGTAGACTTGTAGGGTCTCCACTGTTTTTTCTCGTTTGGGAAAAAAGAAGAATTTTTTTTTACCGAGTGGGTGGTCCGTGGTAACTTTTTTCAAATTTAAAATAGACAAAATATTTAAAGGGATCTAAAATCCCCAAAAGATTCCCGCATGAAACTCCCGCTGGTTAGTTGGTTTTTGGGTTTTCCCAATCAGTTTTCCCACCCTGGGGCCCTGCAAATTCCTTTTAAAATCACTTCTCCAATTGTGAAAAGGGTTTTGGGATTTATGTCCATGAAACAGCACGTTAATCCTAAGGGCATTGATTGGTTGCAGTGGTCACATGCCGGCTAGAAGGAGGTTCAGTGCTGGTTTGGCAGATTAGAAAAAATGGGGAAATTTTTTTGTTTTTTATTTTTAAAAAAGGGGGTCGTTCTTAGTTTTTTTTTTTTGCAATACCAAAACAACAAAACCGAGTTGAAACACTGAAAATCTGGGTTTCTAAGGTTTGTTCACAGGGGTTTATTTCGGGGGATTAACAGACGTTTTTTACGTCCGCAAAAAGCCCAAATACTTTTTCAAATCGTGTAAAAGTGTGGCGCTTTTTTGCGTCGAAATACAATCCCCATTCTTTACTATAGGTTTTATTTTGCAAAAAATACGCCTCAATAAGTGACGGGGATTTAATTTTTAAAAGATCGTATTTACAAAAAATTTACCCCCGCAAAACCCCGTAAAACGCCCGTGTGAACAAAGGGGGGCTATTTTACTTTGGAATCAATGCTAATCTAAATTGTTCATTTTAAACTATTTCGGGACGTATTTTGCGGATGTAATTTCGCCGAAATACGCCCCGAAATAAGCCTGTGAACATAGCTAAGGCTTTGTTTACCGCAAAAAAAAGGGGCGTAATTTCCCCGGATTACGCCGAATTACGCCCTAAAACACATTTTCAACGACTATTTTTCATGTAATTACAAAGACCGCAACAATGCAATCTCCTTACCGGCCCTCAACCCCAACCGTAACAGCAAAAAAATGGCAGGCTTCTTAAAATTGAAAAAACAGTAAAAAAATTTTTTAAAAAAGTCCCAAAATACAAGTTAAATAACGTTGACTACTTGCTTTAGGGGAAACATTCCATAGTAAGGGTAATAGATTTAAGACGTATTTTCTCTGCAGTACGCGACTGCATAGTCGGTCGCCCGGGTTTGGGGCCACGCAGTTCCTTTACTGCACATGAAAAAAACTTTTCAACATCTACTATACCGCTTCTATGGAATTTTTTCTCCCCCATAACCCAAAGGGATACAACTGCTGTCATTAAAAAAAGTCTTGTTTATGGGACTTTTTAATAAATTTTAAAAGATTTGCAAAAAAAGAAGCCCCATTTTCTTCTGCTGTTACACGCCCTAAAACGCCAAAAATAATGGTCAGGGGATATTCAATTGATTGCAATGAAAATACGTCTCCTTTTACCGGGTTTTTACATGCGTAATTACGCTGCGTTTTCACAGGAAATTACATCGCAAAATCAAGTCCCCTGTAAATTATTGACCTTATTTGCGACGTAATTATCCTTCTATCCCCTAGAAAATAATGGGGAAGTATTTATGTCATAAAAAATCATGCCCACCTTTTTGTGACGCGTTTGCAGCGTATTACGCTGCAAATACGTTCGAGGGGTCAAATAGAGTTCACAGTCTCTACCAAAGACTGTCTGGTTTTGTATAAATTTTTGGGAGGGACTATCTTGAATCGATTTTTGCAGATAATTTTTAAATTAAGCCAGTGTCGTGAACAAGAGGCAACGCAAATGACCGAGCATTTCCCCGGGGAAAATTTGCGCCAACCAACGCATGGGGGCTGATGGGGGTGCCCTCAAAAAATCGGAGGTAATTTTTAATGCATGGATGTTCACATGGCAAAATGCGGGTGAACATCCCCCCCGCAATTATATCTGTTGAGTTTGTGCATGGAGGAGGGAGGGGGGGCAGCGGCAGAGCCCATTTTCATGCACAGGCAAAAAATGATATACCCAGCTTGTTAAATTAAAATGCAGATAAACCGCACTTATACTTTTAAAAAATTTTTTTTTTTAAATTTCCATTAAAAATTGGATAATACAGGGTGGAGAGTTGTAATAAAGCACCGGGCAACAGAAGCACAAGCTTTTTCAAACAATAATATCTTAACTTGTGCAAATGATTAAGACTATGTATTATCGAACGCGTCGGAAATCTGAAAGCCGGTGCGTATTACAACTCCCCAAACCCTTATTATACTTTTAAGGAATATTAATAATTTTTTTTTTTTTTAAAAGTAAAACGGGGAAAAGCTTAATCTACTTAAAAGAAAGTGGAGTATATCTTTTTATGCCTGTTTCCTGCTCTCTCCCGAGCAAAGCTCTGGGGTCTCCGTCCTGAAGGAAAAACAAGGTACTATTTCTCATAATCAGTGAGCTGACAAGTGACTTTTTCACATGCACATTTTAATGCTATGTTTCAATTTAGCTAATTTGTATGGTAGAAACATGAAGAACGATTTCTAAATTTTAATGATTATTTAGTAAATACATGCCTACTGTGTTAAAAAAAAAGTGTTTGAAATTTTTTTTAATTAAATTAATTAAATATGAACGTATTTTTTTTTAAAAATGGGATTAAATTTTTTTTTACTGGCATTTGCCATTGCCAGTTTTTTGCATTGTCATTACTTTTTTGTAAAAACAACATATTGCCTCTACTTTTTTAGTGCATTAATTTTTTTCTATATGTGAAAAAGATGTAATTTTAGTACCCAACTCAAAATAATTGCATTCCTGCAGTTAAAAATTTTCTATATTGCTTGATGTGCGGGAAAGCAAAATTGGGTTTTAAAAATGTAGAAAAAAAGAAAAAAATTACTGCAGCATGTTTTTAAATTGTAAAATTATTTTATGTTTTTTTTAGTTTGAAATTTCAAAAAATATTTTAAACATATTTTCATTGCAACCCCAAATCACAAATTTTGGTTGTGCTTGGGTATTTCCCCCCGGCGCTTTTGGGGCCAGTGAAAATAGGTAAAGTAATATGTACATGCAATTCCACTGTATGAAAAAATGACAAACATTTATTCTCCGGACCAAAGCTCCGTGGGAACTACACACAGCAAAATCAAATTTTAGCAAAGTGTCGTTATGCTAAGCATTTTTAAACAAACGACTTTTAAAATTTTCTTTTTTGTTAAAAAAAAATTCATCATATATTGAAAAATTTTTTAAAAATTTAAAAAAATTTAATTTTTAAAAGAAAAAAAATAAAAATTTTCCCCAAAAAGAAAAAAAAAAAAAAAAAAAAATTTTATAAAAAAAAAAATTTATTTTTTAAAAAAAAAGGTTTAAAAAATAAAAAAAAAAAATAAAAATAAAATTTTTAAAAAAAATAAAAAAAAAAAAAAATTTTTTTTTAATTAAAAAAATTAAAAAAAAAATTAAAAAAATAAAAAATTTAAAAAATTAAAAAAAAACTTTAAATTTAAAAAAAAAAAATTAATAAAAAATTTTTAAAAAAAATTAAAAAATTTTTTTAAAAATTTAAAAATTTTTTTTAAAAAAATTTAAAAAAAAAAAAATAAAAAAATTTTAAATAATAAATTTAAAAAAAAAAAAAAAAATAAAAAAAAAAAAAAAATTTAAAAAAAAAAAAAAAAAAAAATAAATATTTTAAAAAAAAAATTTTTTAAAAAAAATAAAAAAATAAAAAAATTTTTAAAAAAAT
>JAODAL010077000.1:0-13425 GCA_025379985.1 Phyllomedusa bahiana | reverse complement strand
TGATTGGAATCATCACATGTCCCCTGCACCCAGCAGCGCGGGTGAATAAAACTACTCATCCTGTCTCAGCCCCCAGGACCGCAGTGAAGGAAACTCAAATTTCTCCGGGCCCCCACCCGCGTGAAGGGAAAACCCATCACATGTTGCCCCCCCAGCACCGCAGTGAATGGAAACTCATCACATTTATCCTGACCCAGCGGGCCAGTGAATGGAAACTCATCACATGTCTCCTGCACCCAGCACCAGTGAATGGAAACTCATCACATGTCTCCTGCACCCAGCAGCGCAGTGAATGGAAACTCATCACATGTCTCCAGCACCCGCACGCAGTGAATGGAAACATCACATGTCTCCTGCACCCAGCAGCGCAGTGAATAGAACTACCATCACTGTCTCCGACCCGCACGCAGTGAAGGGAAAAACTAAATAATTTTACTCCTGACCCGCGGCCAGTGAAGAAACTCATCAATGTCTCCGCCCCCAGCACGCAGTGAAGGGGAAATCATAATTCTCCCCCCCAGACCCGTAAAGGGAAAAACTATAAATTCTCCTGCCCCCAGAACGCAGTGAAGGGAAAAAACTCATCACTTGTCCCCTGCCCCGCACTGCAGTGAAGGGAAACTATCACATGTCTCCTGCCCCGCACTGCAAGTTGAGGGGGGAAAATCAAAAATTGTGTCCTGCACCCCGCAAAGCGAAAGTGAATAGAACTACTATCACTTTTTCCCACACCCAGCACCGCATTGTTTGGAAATTATTTTTTCCCCTGCCCGAGGATTTAATGGAAACCAACTTTGTCTCAGCACCCGCACGAAAGTAAAGGGGAAAAACTCATACATGTCTCCGCCCCCCAAGCACCGCAGTAAATTGAAACTCATCACATGTTTTCCTGCACCCAGCACGCAGGTGAATAGAATACTCAACAGTTTTCCTTCACCCAGCGCCCCCATGAATGAAAAAAACTGTCCCACCCCTACCGCAGTGTGGAAAACCATTTCTTTTGGCCCCCCGCAACGCAGTGAAGGGGAAATTAATTTCCGAAGAACCGCGTAAATGAAAATAAAATCCTGCTCCACCCGCACCGCAGTGAAGGGGAAAATTTTTAATTTCCCCTGCCCCAGCAGCGCAGTGAATGGAAACTCATCACATGTCTCCTGCAGACCTCGCTAAAGCAGAATTAGCAGTGAATGGAAACGTCATACATGGTCTTCCACTGCACCCAGCAGCGCAGTGAATAGAACTACTCATCACAATTTTTTGTTCTCCAGCACCCTCAGCAGCGCTGTGAAGTGAAACTCATTTACAAGGTCTTCCCTGCCACCTCCAGCAGCCGCAGTTGAATTAGAAGCTTACTCATACACATGTCTTCTGCGCACACCGAGCTTAGCGTCAGGTGTGAATAGAGATACATCATCACAATGTCTCCTGCTGCCTCAGTACCGCCAGTGAATGGAAACTCATACTCACATGTCTCTCCTCCAACCCTGAAGCAGGGCGCAGTTGAATAATAAGAAACTACTGTCATAACCTTTGGTTCTTTGCACTGCACCCAGCAGCGCAGGGAATAGGGTAACTTTACTCATCACAGGTTTGTGGTCTCTTCCGCTCTGCCGACCACTTCAGCACTGTCCCAGGAGTTGAAGTGTGTGTTAGAAATACATCATAGAATATTTTCTCCCTGGGACCACAGGCCAGAGCAGGTGTTGGGAATAAAAAGGAGACTTGCAGTTCTTACATATGTATGTCTCTTGGGCAGGTTTCAATTGCAAGCAGCGGTCTGCGCAGTGAATGTGAAAAACGTGCATCTACTCATGTCTCACTTGCAGATACCCAGCAAGCGCAATGTGAAGTGTGAAACGTTACGAGATACAAATGTTTTTCTCAGCTAAGCAGATCGTTATCGCACGCTCATGCGTGGAATGTGAACTAGACTTCTTGCATACATGGTTCATCTACTGCATACCTGTCTCTAAGCCAGATACTTTGCCATGCTGGTGAATGGGAAAAAGACTCTATCTCTCATGTCTCGCTGGCAGTGCGCCCAGCTGAAGGTCGCTCGCTCTGAGTGAATTAGAGTAGAATGATCTATCATCAACAATGTCTCCGCTCAAGTGCGCACCCAGCACCGCAGTGAATGGAAACTCATAATATCTCCTGGACCAAGGTCATCGTCGCGCTCAGAAGTTAGGAACTGGAATTATCTCCGATCACATGTAGTCTCGTCTGAGCGACGACGCGGAGCTACTCGCGCATGTGGATGGGAATTGGTGGCGCATTCATAGAGGTACGTTTCGATGTGCAGAGACTCTCTTAGGTACACTGCAGTCGAAGTGGAACAAAATTCTCTCATCAAGTGTTGCTTCCTGGCGCTCCAAGGCAACTGATAGGTGTCGATTCTAATGGAAAAAAAGATTCGCGTCTACGTGGGGAGGTTAGTCCCGTCCTATTGCACCCGCAGCTAGGCTGCGTAGTGAACTTGGAGAAACTGCTCTATCTACGATTAGTTCTAGCTGTTCGCAGCGTTGCATGACTACTCTCGCTCTGCTCGCGAGCGGTAAGGGAATGGAATTGTTGAACTCATACATGTCTCTGGACAAGGCTAGCGCAGTGAATGGAAACTCATCACATGTCTCCTGCACCCAGCACAGCAGTGAATGGAAACTCATCACATGTCTCCTGCACCCAGCAGCCGCAGTTGAATAGATAACTTACTCATATCATGGTCTCCTGGCACCCAGCAGCGCAGTGTGAATGGAAACTCATCACATGTCTCCAGCACCCAGCAGGGCAGCGCAGTGAATGTGCAAACTCATCACTTGTTCCTGCACCAGCTGCGGCAGTGAATGGAAACTCATCACATGTCTCCTGCACCCAGCAGCGCAGTGAATGGAAACTCATCACATGTCTCCTGCACCCAGCAGCGCAGTGAATAGAACTACTCATCACATGTCTCCAGCACCCAGCACCGCAGTGAATGGAAACTCATAATATATCCTCATTGGGACCCAAGCACTGCATGTGATGTGAAAACTCTTTCACATGTCTCTGCACCCCAGCCACTGCAGTGAATGGAAACTCAATCCAACATGTCTCCCTGCACCCAGCCTCACGCAGTGAATGGGAAAAGTCTTACCATGTCTCCTGACACAGTCTGACAGTGAATGGGAAACTCATCACATGGTCATCCTATGCACCCAGCAGCGCAGTGAATGGAAACATCACATGTCTTTCTGGCACCCAGAGCGCAAGTGTATAGAAAAATTACTCATCACATGTCTCCTGCACCCAGCACTGCATGTTGTAATGGAAACTCTTTCCACAGGTTTCTCCTTGTGAACCAGCAGCGCAGTGAATGGAAATCATCCTGTTCCAAAACCCGCGCGCAGTAATAAAATTTCATCACTGCCCCTGCCCCCGGGGCCGCGGGGGGAAAAATTCATCAATGTCTCGCACCGCCGCAGTAAAAGGAACTTAAATGCTCCTGCCCGCAGCGGGTGTGGAAAATATCCACATGTCTCCAGCACCAGACCGCGGGTGAAGGGAAAAAACTCATAATTCCCCGGGGCCCCAGACCGCAGTGAATGGAAATATCACATGTCTCCGACCCAGCAGCAGGGGGATGGAAATCATCACATTCTCCGACCGCAGGCAGTGAATAGAATATCATCACTGTCTCCGCCCCCAGCCCCCGCAGTGGGATTGGAAAATCATCAATGTCCCCTGACCCGCACCGCAGTGAAATGGAAATATCCATGTTCCTGCCCCCAGCAGCGAGTGAAATTAAATCTAAATGTCTCCAGCCCCCCAGCACCGCAGTAAGGGAAAACTTTAAAATATCTCTGGCCCGCACGCAGTGAATGGAAAACCCTTCACATTCTCTCCCCCAAGCATGCAGTAAAATGGAAACTTCACTTTGTCCCCTGCACCCAGCACTGCGTGGGGAAAATCACCATGTCTCCGACCAGAGCAGTGAATGGAAAATACTGTCTCTGCCCCCAGCATGCAGTGAATGGAAACTCTTTACGTTCCTGCCCAGCACGAGTGAAGGGAAATCATAATTTTCCTGCCCCGCAGGCAGTGAATGGAAACCATACATGTCTCCTGCCCCCAGCACCGAAAGTGAATAAAAACTTTCACATGTCCCCCTGGCCAGCAGCGCGTGAATGGAAACTCATCACATTTTCCCCTTTTCCCCAGCAGCGCAGTGAATGGAAATCATCAGCTGTGGACTATGAAATACTTCTGTAGGAAAAGGAAATGACAAAAAAAACAGTGAGATTTGCTGGAAAGACCCGTTGTATATGCCTTGCGTGCTTTTTGGGCAACCCCACGACCCCAAACGTTATAATTTTACAGCCATAAGCTTCAAGCGCCCGATTACATCAATATTGGGGTGGTGCTTTACGTCCAGCACTTATTATGCCCCATCTCCTATTTTGGGAGGAAAAGTTAATTTTTTCCCTCGTATCAAAACTAAAACTGAGGGTTGGAAAGGGTTGTCTTCTCAAATTTTACTTTTTACATGGGAATGGAAAAAAGAAACATCAGAGAACAAAACCCTAAAACCATTGCGGGAGAAACAAGTGGTGTTGGGGCCAGTGTTATGGTCTGGGAGTTTTTTTGGGACTTTTCTCTGGGCCATCATCCTGTGGAGGTGTTTTCCCCCCCTTTGGGGTTTAGAATCCTTTTGTAGATCAGTATACCATAAGTATCCCATGGGAAAAATCTCCAGCAAGACAATTGCAAATTTATTTGGGATAAAAATGTCCGGACTTGGGTTGGGATGAGCAGGACGAAATTCCCGTACTCCCCACCCCAAACCCACCCAAAAAATTTCCCCGGGTTTTTCCTTTTATTAAATTTTTAATGTGTGGGGCCCCTGGTTGGTGGTGTTGGCTTATGGCCCTCCAGCAGCTGGGGGGGCAGTAAGCATGTGGGGCCGGATGGTGGTGTTGGACCATGGCCCCCCAGCAGCTGGGGGTGAGTCGCTGTGGGGCCGGTGGGGGTTTTGGCTCTTGGCCTCCAGAGCTGTGGGTGGGGGTCAGCAGTGGGGGCCCCTTTGATGGTGGTGTTGGCTCTTAGGCCCCTCCAGCAGCTGTGGGTGCAGTCAGCATGTGGGGCCCTGGGGGGTGGGTTGGCTCTATGGCCCTCCGCACTGTGGTGCGTCAGCTTGGGGGGCCCGGGGTGGTGGGGCCTTTGGCCCCCCCCGGGGGGTGCAGTCGAGGGGGCCCTGGATGGTGGTGTTGGCTTAGGGCCCCCTCCAGCGCTGTGGGTGAGTCGCTGTGGGGCCCCCCTGGATGGTGGTGGGGGTTTTGGCCCCCGCAGTTGTGGGTGAGCCCCGGGGGGCCCTTTGTGGGGTTTTAGGCCCCCTGGGGGGGGGGGGGGGGGGGGGGGTGGTGTTGGTTAGGCCCCGGCGTGGGTGCAGTCAGCATGTGGGGCCCTGGATGGGGGTTTGTTGGCTTATGGCCCCTTCCAGCAGGGGGGTGCAGTCGCATGTGGGGCCCTGGATGGTGGGGTTGGGCTCTATGGTTCAGATGTGGGTGCAGTCGCATGTGGGGCCCCTGGTGGTGGTGTTGGCTCTAGGACCTCCGTGCTGTGGGTGCAGTCGCATGGGGGGGCCCCCCTGGTGGGGGTTTTGGTCTAGGCCTCCGAGCGGGGGTCGTCGCAGGGGGGCCCCCCTGGATGGTGGTTTTCTCTTGGCCCTCCAGCTGGGGGTGCAGTGCATGGGGGGCCCCTGGTGGTGGGTTGGCTTTGGCCCTCCGCAGCGTGGGTTTTTGTCGCTGGGGGCCCCTGGGGGTGGTGTTGGCTTTGGCCCTCCGCGCTGTGGGTGCAGTCGCATGTGGGCCCCCTGGATGGTGGTTTGGCTTTTTGGCCCCCGCAGTTTGGGGTGCTCAGCATTGGGGCCCCTGGATGGTGGTGTTGTCTTGGCCCCTCCAGCGTGTGGGTGCGTCGGGCTTGTGGGGCCCTGGATGGTGTGTTGGCTTTAGGCCCCTCCAGCAGCTGTGGTGCTCAGCATGTGGGGCCCGGGATGGTGGTTTTGGGTTTTTATGGCCCTCCGAGCGGGTGCAGTAGCATGTGGGGCCCTGGTTGGTGTTGGGGTTTTGGGGGCCCCGCAGTGTGGGTGCAGTCGATGGGGGGCCCCCTGGTGGGGGTGTTGGCTTTGCCCCCCAGAAAGCTGGGGGTGCAGTCGCATGGGGGGCCCCTGGTGGTGGTTTTGGGCTATGGCCCCCAAAGCAGCTGGGGGGTTGCAGTCGGATGTGGGGCCCCCGGATGGGGGTGTTGGCTCTTTGGCTCCTCCGCAGTGTGGGTGCGTCGCATGTGGGGCCCCGGTGGTGGTTTTGGGGCTCTAGGGGCCCCCCCAGCGTTGGGTGCAGTCAGATGTGGGGC
The DNA here is from genome assembly GCA_025379985.1 of Phyllomedusa bahiana. Taxonomy (NCBI): domain Eukaryota; kingdom Metazoa; phylum Chordata; class Amphibia; order Anura; family Hylidae; genus Phyllomedusa; species Phyllomedusa bahiana. The sequence goes on along the minus strand of JAODAL010077000.1, from coordinate 7,038 downwards.
CCCGGATTGGTGTTGGCTCTAGGGCTCTTCAGAGCTGGGGGGGATCAGTTTTGGGGGGGCCCCTGGATGGGGGTTTGGCTCTTGGGCCCTCCAGCAGTTGGGGGTTTGCGTCGCTGGGGGCCCCTGGATGGTGGTGGGTCTTTTGGCCCCCCGGTTGGGGGGTGGTCGCATGTGGGGCCCCTGGTGGTGGGGTTGGCTCTATGGCCCTCAGCGTGGTAAAGTCAGCATGTGGGGCCTGGATGGTGGGTTTTTGCTTATGCCTCCAGCTTTTTGGGTGAGTCAGCATGTGGGGCCCTGGATGGTGGTGTTGGTTTGGCCCCTCCGCGCTTGGTGCAGTCGCTTTTGGGGGGCCCGGATGGTGGTGTTGGCTCTATGGCCCCCCCAGAGCGGGGGGTGCAGTCGATGGGGGCCCCCTGGAGGTGGTGTTTTGCTTATGGCCCTCGCAGGTGGGTGCAGTCGATGTGGGCCCCTGGAGGGTGGGGGTTGGCTTGGCCCCTCCAGCAGTGTGGGTGCGGGGCAGATGGGGGGCCCCTGGTGGTGGTTTGGCTCTATGATTCCAGCAGCTGTGGGTGCGTCAATGGGGGGCCCGGGGATGGTGGTGTTGGCTTATGGACCCCCAGCAGCGTGGGGGGCCGGTCAGCATGTGGGGCCCTTTTGGATGGGGTTGGCTCAAGGGGGCCTCCAGGTGTGGGTGCAGTCAGTTTGGGGGGGCCCCCTGGATGGTGGTTTGGGCCCTTTTGGCTCTCACAGCTGGGGTGCATCAGAGTGGGCCCCTTGGGTTTGGTGTTGCTTTGGACCCCCCAGCAGCTGTGGGTGCAGTAGCATGTGGGGCCCTGGGGGTGGTGTGGCCTAGGGCCCCTCCAGCAGTGGGGGTTGCAGTCAGCATGTGGGGCCCCTGAAGGGTTTGGGTGTTGTTTTAGGGTCCCCCGCTGTGGGTGCGTCGCATGTGGGGCCCCTGGATGGTGGTTTTTGGCCTTGGCCCTCCGAGCGGGGGTGCAGTCGCTTGGGGCCCTGGTGGGGTGTTGGCTCTATGGCCCCCCCAGCAGCGGGTGGGTAGTCAGCATGGGGGGCCCCCCTGGATGGTGGTGTTGGCTCTTGGCCCTCCAGCAGGTGGGTGCAGTCGCATGGGGGGGCCCCTGGATGGGGGTTTGGTTGGCTCTTGGCCCTCCAGCAGCTGGGGGTTTCGTCAGATGTGGGGCCCTGGTGGTGGTGTTGGCTCTTGGCCCCTCCAGGCTGGGGTCGTCACTGTGGGGCCCCCTGGTGGTGGTGTTGGTTTTATGGCCCCTCCAGCAGTGTGGGGGGGCAGTCGATGTGGGGCCCCCTGGTGGTGGTTTTGGCTCTATGGCCCCTCCAGAGTTGGGTGCGCAGAATGGGGGGCCCCCTGGATGGTGGTGTTGGGGCTTTTGGCCCCTCCGCGTGTGGGTGCCAAGTGCATGGGGGGGCCCTTGTTTGGTGGTGTTGGCTCTAGGCCCTCAGCAGTTGGGGTGCAGTCAGCTGTGGGGGCCCTGGTGGTGGGTTTTGGGCTTTTGGGGACCCCCCACCAGTGGGGTTCGCCGTTTTGGGGCCCTGGATGGTGGTGTTGGCTCTATGGACCCTCCAGCAGTTGTGGTGCAGTAGATGTGGGGCCTGGAGGGGGTGTTGGCTCTATGGCCCTCCAGCAGCTGTGGGGGGTGCGTAAATGTGGGGCCCCGGGAGGGTGGTGTTGGCTCTATGGCCCTCCAGCAGTTGTGGTGCAGTCACATGGGGGGGGCCCCCTGGATGGTGGTTTGTTGGCTCTATGGCCCCCAGCAGCTGTGGGTGCAGTCAGCTTTTGGGGGGCCCCCTGGTGGTGGTGTTGGTTTTTGGCCCTCCGCAGCGGGGGTTTGAGTCAGCTGTGGGGCCCCTGGATGGTGGTGTTGGCTTTGGCCCCTCCAGCAGCTGGGGCGCAGTAGATGTGGGGCCCCTGGATGGGGGTGTTGGTTGGGGCCCCTCCAGCAGCTGTGGGCGTGCTGGGGGGGCCCCTGGATGGTGGTGTTGGCTCTAGGGCTCCCAGCGTGTGGTGCTAGCTTGGGGGGGCCCCCTGGATGGTGGTTTTTGCTTTTGGCCCTCCAGAGCTGTGGGTGAGTCGCTGGTGGGGCCCTTGGAGGGGGTGTTGGCTTATGGCCCTCCGCTTTGGGGGGTGCAGTAGCATGTGGGGGCCCCTGGATGGTGGGTTGGCCTATGGCCCTTTCGGGGGGGGTGCAGCAGCTGTGGGGCCTGGAGGGGCGGTTTTTCCCATGGCCCTCCAGCGCTGTGGGGGCGGTGATGTGGGCCCCCTGGTGGTGGTGTTGGCTCTTGGCCCCTCAGCAGCTGGGGGGTTGCTTGGCCCAGTACCGGGACCCTCCCATTACTTTGGGGTGCACCGGACCTACATTCTTGTGGTGGAGTCATCTAGGTGGATAACACACACATGGTCATCACCCTCCAGCCCGTATTGAGTGATGGTCTCCTCCATAGGACTTGGTGGGTGCAGTGCCCCCATTGGTCACTCTCAGTAGGTTGACCGTGTGATCTTATCTACTGAGGTTGCACAGTTTTGAAACTTTTTTGGACACATGGGAAATGGTCAAAAGGAAAACCCCCTGGTCCCAAGATTTTTAGTGCCTACTCCGCAGACTTCTTTGGAGGGCGGGTGGATTTCAATGTCAGAGTTGTTTTTATAAAGTTGCTCGCGTGTGTGAAGGTCACGAGTACAAACATAAGTCGCTGATAGAGAAGCCGTCTGTGTTCCTTCTCACACATGTTTACCGCCCTACCTATACTCTCTGCAGGTGCTCCATCCATCATCTGGGCTTATGGCGTCTTCTACCTGCCAAGCACAAGACTTCTCCCGTGCTGCACCTCCCCATCTCTAGTGCCAAGCCCGTGCTCTCCAACAGAAACATGACCTGCAGCAATTGTCCTAGGACATCACCAGGCGTCTCCAGTGCTCCACCTACTTATATCAGCTTTCCATCTCCTTATTCCATCCTCACATCAGGAACACTCCTAGGAACTTACCCTTTGGGGAACTGGGAACACACGTAGGGAACAGCAGACTTCCTTGTCTTTCCTGGCAGCCAATGATGGTTTAAAGGAGGTTAAGCCTGACTGTTGGTGGTCCAAAGGGTCTTCAGGATCAATGGAGAAGATTCCTAATATAACTTTAATATTTTAATTTAAATTATATATTTACTATTAATATTATAAAATATTAATGTTAAATATAAATAATATTATTTTTTATATTAATATTACTTATAATTATTCAGGGTCTTTTTGGGAATAGTAATGGAAATAAGTAATAACCCTGATGCGACATTGTTGTTTTTATTTTTTTAGCCCTGGTGGCCTTTGGTAATGAATGGTCAAGTCATAACCTTACTAGTCTAGGGTAGTGATTGGTTGAGTCCAGCAACCATGGTGGACTAGGGTGTTGAGGGGTGTTCCCACCATAGACTTTAATGGTATATTAATAGGAGTGAATCTAATCTGTTTAGCTGCAGTTTCCCCTCGGGGAAAGGGGCCCCCTAAAAGCTCGGTAAAAATTGGGCGGTGGCACTTGCGTAGATTTTGTTTTGGAAGACCCAAGCAGTGCAAGTTTTTCTCGAGCCACATTTTGGTGGATTTCCCTGAGATGGTCGGATTAAAAGTTGGGGCCGGACCTATCACACTTTAATCCAATTCCAAGCATTTGGAAAGGAATGAAAAAGCTTTTTTTAGCCCCCTTGTTGGGTTTGTAAAAACCCCCTAATTTGCTTTTCCCCCCTGGATCTTTGGAAAGCAAAGGGGAATTTTACCCAACCCAGATCACTCTTGATACGCGTTTGGGGTTTTGCCCCCATCGTACAGAGCAGAGCGATGCTGGTTTGGGTGGTGGGGGAATGAGTAGCCAAAAAGGGGGAGGTCCCCCTTTTAGGGTTTGGTAAAATCCCTTTTTGCTTTCCAAAGATCCAGGGGGTCAAAAGAAATTTGGGATTTTGTTACATCCTTTGGGGGCATTTGAGTTTTAGCTTTTCCATTTTTCCCTTGTATTGCAGAGCTGTGGAGTGAAAAAAAGGCTTTTCGAATCTCCACACCCCTATATAGGCGCTCTCTCCACTTTATATCCAATTGAGATGCCATCAAAGAGCATGGTGGGAATTCCCCTTTTAAAATGAGGCAGGAGGGGGGCCTCTGGGCCCTCAGGGATCCGTCCTTTTTTTTTCTTGTGTCGTCCCAATACGTAGAAGAGAACTCGGAAGTGAAGAGAAGTGGATTCTGGGAGGGGCAGCGGCGGGGGATCGTAAGGTGTTTTTTTTTTTTCCCCACCCCTGACCCCTTTAACTTTTTTAACAAACTGGAATACCCATTTAAGGGTTTATTATGAAGAGAATAGAGTAGTTCTTTGTAAAAATTATTTTAATTATTTAACCAAAACCATCCCTTTTGCCCCCCCTGTTGACCCCTTAACATAAAAAAACGCATCTTTCTTACAATTGTAGAGGTGAACCCCTACCTGTAGGTGGCATACTTGTTCTACGTTTTTTTCCCTCAAAGATCAGATTTCAGGAGAGGTACAAAGTACCGGCCCCCCCCGGTGGGGAAAATTAAAACCTGTGTTCACAAATGTCTCCCTCAGGGGGTAAGTAACACAGCAGTACTAGATTCTTTCTTAGGAGATGATGTTGCTTCCAGGACATGGTGGATCTTGAGATCCCAGATGGATAGCAGTGGCCATGGTTTATTTAACAGATAAGGATTAGGACATATGTCTTCCAAATGGGGGGCTCAGGCATTCATGACCAAATTCTCTTTGTATTGTGGAAACCACTGCCTGATGTTTTCTGGTTCTATCTCTATGGATGGTTCTGGTTGGACATTGGTTCATCTTCATGGCTACTTCCCAATTTTGTTTTGGGCTGTTTCAGCTTTTGGGTTCCAATAAGGCTCTATGTTTTAAATTCATCTACTGGTTGTTTAATGGGGATTGGTGTATGGTTGAAGCAAGGCAAGGGCAAAGGCAGGAATTACAACCAAGGTGAGAGCCAAGGCAAAAAGTACGACCAAGGTGAGAGCCAAGGCAGGAAGTGCAACCAAGGAAAAAGTCAAGACAGGAAGCACAAAAAAGGCAAAAGTCAAAGCAGGAAGTAAGACCAAGGCGAGAGCCAAGTCAAGGAGTACTACTACTACGGTGAGAGCCAAGGCAAGAAGTATCACCAAGGTGAGAGCCAAGGAATGAAGTATGACCAAGGCAAGTGCCAAGGCAGGACGTAAGACCAAGGCAAAAGTTAAGGCAGGAAGTATGACAGAGCCCAAAGGGAAAAAAGTACGTCAAGTTGAGGCCCCAAGAAGTTGACCCAAGGGGAGACCCAAGGGCAAAAGTAAGACAAAGGCAAGAAATAAGAAAGAGGGAAGCAAGGCGGGAAGAAAACCAAGGCAACAGTCAAGGCAAGAAATAAAACTGAGGTGAAAGCCAAGGCAAGAAGTATTACTAAGGTGAGAGCCAAGGCAGGAAGTAAATCAAGGTGAGAGCCAAGGCAGGAAGTATGACCAAAGTGATAGAGAAGACAAGAAATATGACCAAGGTGAGAGCAAAGGCAAGAAGTATGCCCCAAGCGAGGGGAAAGGGGGAAGAAGAAGACCAAGGCAAAAGATGCCAAGACAGGGGAAAGGCAAAAAGTCGCCAAGGCGAAAGCCAAGGCAGGAAGTTAATCAAGGTGAGAGCCAAGGCAGGAAGTATGACTAAAGTGAGAGACAAGCCAAGAAATATGACCAAGGCAAGAGCCAAGGCAGCAAGTATGACCAAGGTAAGAGCCAAGGGGGAAAAATTCCCCAAGATGAGAGCAAAGAGAAAAATGATAAAGGGCAAGAGCCAACCCCAGGAAGTAAGCCCAAGGAAAGTTAAAGGGAAAGTAAGCCCAAGGGCCCAACCCAAGGCAAGAAAATTTTTTTTGCCCAAGGCGAGAGCAAGGTGAAATTTGGGGCCAAGGTGAGAGCCAGGGCAGGAAGTATGACCAAGACGAGAGCCAAAGAAAGAAGTACGATCAAGTTGAGAGCCAAGACAGGAAGTATGACCAAGGCGAGAGCCAAGACAAAAAGTAATGCCAAGGCAAGAAATAAGACCAAGACAAGAGCCAAAGCAAGAAATAAGACACAGGCGAGAGCCAAGGCAGGAGCATTACCAAAGCAAAAGTCAAGGCAAGAAGTAAATGGGTGAAAGTAAAGGCAAAAAAGCATCTAAGGTGGAGCCAAGGAGAAGAAAAATAAGGGGAAAACCCCATGGCGGGAAAGATGACCAAATGAGGAAAAGACAAAAAATATGAAAAAGGTGGGGCCCAAAAGGCAAGAAGTATGACCAAGGTGAGAGCCAAGGCAAGAAGTATGACCAAGACGAGAGGCAAGGCAAGAAGTAAGACCAAGGCAAAAGGGGGCCAAGGGCAGGGGAAGTAAAAAAAGGTGAGGCCAAAGCGGAAAGGTTTGAAAGAAGCGAGAGACATGCCAAGAAATACGACCAAGGCAAGAGCCAAGGTAGGAAGTAGCACCAAGGTAAGAGCCAAGGTAGGAAATATGACCAAGATGGGAGAAACAGGACAAAATTAGGGAAGGCGCCCCAAGGGAAAGGAAGTATGCCCAAAAAGAAGACCCAAAGAAAAGATTGGACTAATGCAAGAAGTATGTCCGAGGCGAAAGCCAAGGTAGGAAGTACGATAAAGGTGAGAGCCAAGGCAGGAAGTACAAGCAAGGCAAGAACCAAAGCAAGAAGTACAACCAAGGCGAGAGCCAAGGGAGGAAGTAAGATCAAGGCAAAAGTTAAGGCAGGAAGTATGACGAGAGCCAAGGAAAGAAGTATGACCAAGGCAAGAGCCAAGGTAGGAAGTAAGACAAAGGCAAGAAATAAGACACAGATGAGAGCCAAGGCAGGAAGTATAACCAAGGTGAGAGCTAATACAGGAAGTATGAACAAGGCGAGAACCAAGGCAGAAAATATGCCCAAAGTGAGAGCTAATACAGGAAGTATGAACAAGGCAAGAACCAAAGCAGGAAGTATGACCCCAAAAA
>JAODAL010076999.1:0-13425 GCA_025379985.1 Phyllomedusa bahiana | reverse complement strand
TAACTCGAGTAAAAGCCGAGGGGGGATTTTTCGCACATTTTTTGTGCTGAAAAACTCGGCTTTTTTAAAACCCCGTATATCCCTTTAATTTTTTTATTTATTTATTTTTTTGTTGGGAAATCCCATTTCAGGGCCTCCATAAACATTAAAAAAAAAAATTTGGGACAAACTAAATTTAAAATAGCTGATTTTTCCAATTGTAGGGGTTTTATTGTTGAAATCTGGGGTTTCCCACTTGGGGGGCTTCAAATTTGCTGGCTGAAACCCCTGATGTGAATGGGCCTTTAAAGATGGGTTGGGGATTGGTAGGCGCTTTTTAAATTTAAATGATTCCCAAAAAAAAGGCCTTTTTTAAAAAACCAATTATCGAAAAAAAATTATTCCTATTTTTATTTTGCAAAATTTTTTGCTCCCCTTAATGCTTCACACAAAAATTCTGGGGTGTATCCCCAATAAATTTTGGGGCTTACTCTAAAAAAAAATGTAAAATGCTTTGATTGTCAAAAAAAGCAATGATACGAAATTCTTTGTTAAAACATTTTTGCAAAAAAAAATTCAAACAAAATTTATACAAAAGCAGGATAACAATAGATTCAAAAGAAAATAGCTGGGGCCCTTTATGTATGAAAACCTTCTCCCCATAAAGCCCGGTTTTTGGTTTTCCCCATAAGGGCCACCCAAAGCTCAGCTTTTTATTTTTCAAGAGCCCTATATAAAAGGGGCCCCTCTAGTTGTTTTGGGTAAAAAAAAGACGGTTTGCTGCAAAAGACGGTTTTTCCCTTTACAAAACCCTTTTCCTTTAGTGTTTTGTCCTGTTTAAAACGGGCTGTTTTCTATTTAAGGCAAATTTTTGCCATTTTTTCCATGTATTTTTAATTTTTTGCCCAGGGAGATACAAAAATTCATACAACTTCATCTGGAAACCCAATTTAACTCAACCCAAAAAATTCTTTATTTTCTTTTCCGGGGAACTTTTTGGGTCCCCGCTTAGTGAAAATAAGACATTTTATTTTTCCATTACCTTAAAGTTTTAAACTGTCCCCATTTTCCCGGAAAAAATTTTATTTTCAAAGATTTGGGATTTCCTGGAAAAAATTGGGGGTTTAAAACTTTATTGTTGTTTGCCCAATCATTTTTTCCTTCTAAAAAAATTTTTAAAAAAAAAATTTGGCCAAGGGGGAACAAACCTTTAACCCTTGTCAACGCAACCAAGGATGTATTCTAAAAAGTCCTACGGACCAGATCAAAAAAAACTGTCAGCTTTTTTTGTCCATAAGGGGGGGTTTAAAGAACGGGTGGGCCCCAATTTTTAAATAACCCTTTTTTTGGGGTTGACTATCCAAAGGTATTTTTGGGGCCCTTTCCTGACCCCCCCCCAAAAAGGGGGTTTGGGAAAATTTTTCCAAATCAATTTTCCAAATGTGGGGTTTTGCAGGAAAACCAAAAAATGCTACATGGAGTTTTTTTCCAGCCTATCCAAACCACCCCCAAAAAAAAAATTATGTGGGGATTGTCCACAGGGTTAAATTGCCATCCCTTGGGTTTTAGCTTAGGGGGAAATTGGGTTTTGGGGATGTTTTAATTTTCATGGGTTTTTTGCTCACAATAGCTTTGACCAAACCTTACTTTTTCCAAGGGGTTTTTTCCTTTTTTTTTTGGCCATGGGGGGAAATTCCCCAGGGCACCCACCTCTAAACCCTTTCCCGGGTTTAAAGGGTTGGTGTTCGCATCCGGGAAGGGGATTTATCCTGGGGTAGGTTCTTTTTTGGTGGACTTCCCCAAAGCAAAATCCCCTTTCCCTGGTGCTTTTTTAAAAACATTTTGGGCCCAAAACCCCTTTTTGGGTTCTGATCCTTGCTTATGTCTTTGATCTTGTCCAGCCCTGCCCTGTGGTCGGGTTTTAAATTGTCCGGGTATTTCTAGTCTGGGGGTTTCTGTTATGCGTCCCTTTGGGGCCCTCTTGTTTGTTTTCTTTTGGGTCCCTTGTCTTTTCGGGTTTCCCTTTTTTGTTTGATTTCCTATCCTGTTTTCTTACTAAAAATCCTAGTTTATTTGTCAAAGTTCTTTTTCAAGTCCCAAAACCCTGTTCAGTACCTTTTTTTTTCCAGGTTCTTAGTTGGTTTGTTTTTGCACAAGGGCCCTCCAATGGGCCCTTTCCCCCATCCGTTTTTTCCTTGTATCAAAAATTTTTTAAAGAATTTTCCATGTTTTTTTGGCCTCTTTGTTTTCTGTTTTGGTCCCTATGCCCTTTTGTTTGCCTTCCCTGGGTGCTTTTTGACCTGGCAGGTCAGCTGCTTTTCCCGGGTTTTGCTTTAGGTTGCACATGGGGGACCATCCGGGGAAAACCCTTGGGCAATGTCCCCACAGAAAACCCTTGGTATTGGCACAGGGGGTCCACTACCCCGCTTTTTGAAATCTGCCCACTGGATGCCCCCAGATCCAAGTTATTACATTTTTGGGGTTCCCATTCTTTTTGGGCTGATTTTTTGCAGTACATATTTTGCCCCTTTGGTTTTTCCGGCAAGGGGAAAATAAAATGAAAAAGGTTTAAAAAAGGATGAGATAATTTGGTTACGGGGCACTTTTTAAAATTTAAACTTATTTTTGGGGTTTTTTTTGAAAAATCCCTTTTTTAAAGCAAAAATGATAAACTAAATTTTTTTTATGTTATTTCCCAAAAATTTTACAACTGTGTTGTGAGCACACCCAGTCTTTGTTCATCACAGCAAATCTGTGTTTACACTAGAATTTGTATGAATATATTTTTAGTTTGTATTATTTGTCTAAAAAGCAATACTAAAGAATCCTATAAAGTATCTTAATCATTTCAGTGAGGTCCAGTCTGATGACAAATGCACCAGTCTGTTTAATGTTTTCTATTGGATTTACTAAATTCATACTTCGGACCAGAATCAGATCCAAAAAGATAATTGATTATTTGATTTACAATGATGAATGCTTGGTGTGGCTTCATGTCATTAGTATCAACTGTCCCAGATTATTTCACTGTGTCTCACTTAGAACATATTTGTGAATAACTTTGGTATGAGTAGTTTAGCTTGAACAAGTGAATACACAATATACAGAGAAACATAGACAGTAGATCTAAAAAAATGTCAGTGTTTTCTCATGCCTAGGCATAGCTAGGAACAATCCTGCATAGGGCCATTCTGCCCATGTGGTTCCATGCATTTATATATGTTTACATTTTAAATCAGGGAGAATTCTGAATTCATACAACTTTGACTAATAACTATTCAACTCATTCACTGTTCTTTATCCTCTTTCAGAATGTGATTGGCTCTGTTGTAAATATTCCCAAAACATGTCCACTTTTAGTTTTCCATTTAGAGAGTAGCTGTTTTCACTCCGGACATGTCTATCTTGTTAAAAACATGTATTCTCTACAAACTAAGAGTTATGGAGCACATTATTTGTCTTGTGCTATCGTTATAGGAAAAAAAAACATAAGATAAAATAAGATAAGACTGTCCCTCATCCTTTAAAAATGGGAGAGGAAAAGCAGGCATAGCTCCCCAATCCTTATATGTTAAATAATTGAGACATTATTTTTTTGTTAAGGCTTCACTTAAATGAGAAAGTAAAACGAGCAACCAAACTAATAACGGGATTGGATCATTTTAATTATGAGGAAAGGTTAAAATAATTAAATCTATTTAGTCTTTAGAAAAGACGTCTCTGGGAGACATTATTAATATATAAAAGTATATAAATGGCCCCTTTAAAAAGTATAAAGAAAAGCATTTCATGTAAAATCCCCTCCATAGACAAAGGAGGCGCTCCCTCCATCTGGAGTAAAAAGGATTCAGTCTCTAGAGAAGAAAAGCCTTCTTTACCATGAGAACTGTGGAACAGCCACCCCCAGGAGCTGGTCCCAGCAAGAACAGGTGAGGGCTTTAAGAAAGTCTTAGATAACTACTTACAATTAAATATTAATACTTATGTAGCTACTGTACATAAAACGTCTGGATCCAGTCTGATGGTAATTTTAAGATAAAAAATAAAATATTAATTTAGGGCAGATTGATTCTTGCCTTATGGGTTCCAAAGTCAGTATGTATTTGTGGAGAGGGGTGGGGGAGTACAACGCCTAAATATTCCCTCTACACCTGCCTATATCCACACCTTTCATCACCTTTGGTTGAACTTGATGGACATTTGTATTTTTTTCAACCATGTAATTATGTGTGTACAATTGAACTGATAACTGAGCACTACCATTACCCTTATCAATGCTTACCTTGGATGGATAAATAAAACTCCTGTTGATCCAAACAATAAATCCATCTCCAGTAAGCACTGTCCATCATCCGTAAAAGTGGGAGAGGAAAAGCAGGCATAGCTCCAATCCTTATAATGTTATAATATGACATATTTTTGATTAAGGTTCACCTTAAAGAGGTTGTCTCACTATAAGGATTGCTTTTCATGTTAAAGATCTTGAAAAAACAAGTCACTTTGCAATATGTGTCCATTAACAGTGTCCTACCTAGATATCTCCTCTTGTATGGGCTGCATCAGCGCCTGAGGTCACTATAGCTACAGACCTGTACAATCTTTCCTGATAGGCTGCAAGTGCTGGTTGCTACAGCTACAGACCTGGTGTCCTCAGTGGCTTATCACTGCAGGCCAACAAAGCCAGTAAAGCCGGTAAACACGCCCCAGAATTAAATCCATTATACCAACAAAACAGGGCTAAATTAAAATGAATCTATGTAGTGAGACAGCCCCTTTAAAGTCTCTGTGAGAGACTCCTTATCCTAGAAAATAGAAATTGAGTGTTTCTCATGCACAGTTAATAAGAAAAGGTTTGAAGTAACCAGAAGAGATTTCGTAATAAGACATATAGGGCGACATGTATGATTTTGGCGCCCAGGACGCATTTATTTTGTCGTGCAATTTATAACGCTTAAACGTGCCTAATAATCTACGATCATATTCTATGCGGGTCATAGATTTAGCGCTTTCTAGCTACAAAGTGATACTTCTGACTCTTCCGACACTTTTAAAGTGGTTTACCTGTTCCAACAGTAATTGGCCTGGATTTGCCATTCAAATGTTATACATGTGTAGCTTCATACGGTAGTAGTGAAACATGCCTCCAGCATGCCCCAGGATATGAGGCGCATTACAAAGTGCCGTGGGTGCTTTGTAATGCGCCTGATACTGGAGTGCACCTGATTAAAAATATAGCGAATGGGGCTGATCCAGTCTTCGGGCTGTAAAAACGGCAGACTTCTGGTGCAGCCCTGTTCATACATGTTGCCAATAGTGTGGCACAATGATTTTGGGTTGAGCCGATTCAGCCCGACCTGAATTTTGTCAGAGATCACGAGACAAGTGGGCAACCATTTGGCAGCCTGCCAAACAAACAGAAAATAGTGAGTCTTCCTATTTCATGTCTCACTAGCAGGCTACTGATTGGTTGCCTGATTTACCTGCAGTCTCTTGCAAAATTCAGTTCAGGTCGAGCTGGACAGACCCAAATCTGAAGAGCAACACTAAAGACAAATCAAGGTGTAGGGACATTAACGTGTATGGGTAATTGTTCTTCAAACACTAATTCTGTTATTAAAATATTTAGTGATAAAATTTTGAGTTACAATTTTCAGAATCCACTATTTCCAGGTTTTGTAATAAATTTTTGCCTGTGTTGTTAGCACACTCATTCTTTGCCACCAATGATAAATCTGTGTTTTCACTAGAATTTCATCTAATACTTTTAGATGCATGAGTTGTAAAAAAAAAAACAATACCAAAGAATTCCATATAGTATCCCATCATATCACATAGATGTAATCTAATGGAAATTGTATCAGTCTCTTTTATATTTTAATGGAATTTACAACATTCATGATTTGTATTAACTGGATAGAATCAGGCAAAAATAAAAATGTGTGGTATCATCAGATACCAAAAATAAAAAATGCCACAAAAATGACATTGGTATGAACTGTCCCTGACTATTCCACTATGTCCTGTCTAGCAGGGCCGGGACAAGACATTTTGATGCCCTAGGCAAATGGGTGAGATGGCGCCCCCCCTTCCCCCACTATTATCAAAAAAAATATTAAGAGTTCAAATACCCACCCTTTGCCATTTTACAAATCAAAAATAAAATTAAAAAAGATTCACCAACTTGGTATCACCACAAACAATCCGATATATTAAAATATAACATCAATTCAGAAGTTTAACACCATAATAGAAAAAAAAAAATTTTATGCTAAATATTTGGGGAGGTTTTTGGTCATTTCCAACATTCCCTAAAATAAAAGAAAACTGATAAAGACACATGATTCCCAAAATGGTGCCAATAAAAAGTACATATCAGCCCGCAAAAAACGCACCATGGAATCAGTCACAGGGGCAAAACAAAAAAACGTATCGGCTGAAAATTTAAAGAGTAGATGTTTTGGGGAATTTTTTTCATGGTACTTAACATGAAAACCATTACATATTTGGTATTGCTTGGACTTGAAGAATACCACATTATTTATACAAAGGAGTGAACGTGGTAAAAAAAAATCTCTGACAAACATGGCACAAGTACGTTTTTTTCCACTTATAATTTTTTTGTACAGTGAATGACAGCATTAGAAAGTTTATCTTGCCCAACAAAATAAAAGCCATCATGTGGCAGAATAGGGGGCAGCAGTGAGTGCAGTGTTGGATGAACTTTTTAGGACTGGGGAGGCCAAACTGCAACCCAAACATCACTCTCAATGATACAAAGGTGCCAACACATAATTTAACCTGAATACTCAGGTGAAGACTTTCTGTCTATGCTCTAGCAAAACGACCCGAGCGAGCTTTTATTTTTTTTTGCATAGTAGAAGAAATAATAGCTGAGCTATTAGGGGATGTTCAACAGTGTTTTTGGATACGTGTTTGGATCCGTGTTAGGACCCGAAAAAATCGCATCCATAAACTTAGCGTCGTTTGGATCTTTTTTTTTTTTCAACGTGATGCAGCTGATGTGTTTGGATGCAGGCCCAGGATCGCAACCCTTTAGTTGTTATAGGGCTTTGCTGCGTCTTTGGATCAAGAAATTGACATGAACAGATCTGAAAAGGACACATCAGAAAGATGCAATGAGACGCATCGGCCATCACTTCGATGTGTACACTGATGTGCTGTTTTGGCATTGCAGCAGCATAACTCACACTGCTCAATATTTTGATACGTGTTTGGGTCCATTTAGGGTACGACAGATGGATCCAAACATGCATCTAATAACATATGTTACATGGACTCAACGAGCCTGTGTGATCATTGATTATTGGTTTCATTTGGGCTGATCGGTTGCTATGGTAAGACAAAAGCAGACTATCAGACTTCATAGTGTATTTGTTATATGCACATGTGTGTATACCGTATATTGCATGGGTGTTTTATACATACACACACATATATGTATGCACACACAGATTATAACATGTATATTATTTAGAGAGAGAGAGAGAGAGAGGTGTGTTAGTGTGTGTGTATATATATATATACACACTATATGATAAAATGATGTCATACACAGAGGGAAGGGGTTCACAGTGCAGTGTCTTACTATTACAGTGTGAGGGAGAAAGCAGTCATTTCTTCAGACCTCGAGTGAGCATCTCCGTATTCTCTGGCCAACAGAGAGTTAAGAGCAGAGCTGGAGGAGCCCACAATGAGGGGAGGGGGGCAACAGCAGGGGGCGCTCATGGTGAACTGGTCACTTCTCTGCTATCTCTCTTTCTCATCAGTGGCTTGTGCAGGAGTGGTGACTGATCAGGACCAGCTCTCTGCAACAAGCACACGGAAGGCTACGGGACGGACTGTGCATCAAGACTCACTTTTCCTTTCCTCCTGTCCGTCCGGCTTCTAATCTCCTCGCAGGAGAAGTAATTTGAATGTTCTTCTGCCGCCCGCCTTCTCTCTGATGCCTGATAAGAGATGAAGGGGGCGGCGCTCGCTCGGAGAGAAGACCCAGAACATAACTTCAGCCGGCTTGCTGCTGCTCACTGCGGGCACTTCATGGAGAGAGTCATGTCACACACTGAACTGCGCACCTAGGTGGGCAGGCAGAGATATGGCGCCCAAGGCGATCGCCTCTCTTCGCCTACACATCGTCCCGCCACTGCTGTCTAGAACATATTTGTAAAGAACTTTGGTATATATAGATTAGTTTGAACAAATGAATACACAAAATACAGGAAAGCAAGGACAGTAGTTCCAAAAAGCTTCACTGTTTTTCTCCTGCCTGAGTGCGACGAGGACAAATGCTGCTTATGGCCATTCAAAAATGTTGTTTCATGCATGTCCAAGTGTTTCAGATCAGGTATTCTGAATTCCCACAATTTTATCAGGTAACTATAAAACTCATCCACAATTTTTTTATCTTCTTTCAGGGAGATGTTTTCATTATAACGATAAATATTTCCAAGCATAACTACTTTTACAGTTTTCCATTTCAATTTCAATACTCCTGACTTGTCTATTTTACTAAAGATGTGTCTTCTCTAGGAACTAACAATTATGGAGCATCTTTTCTCTGTGTTGTGCCATTGTTATTCATTCTATAAATTTAGGAATAAACTGATAATTGGATGTTACCATTACCCTTGTCATAGGGTACCGCAGATGGATTCATAAAACACCTGTCGACCTCAACAATAAATCCATATCTGAAAAGCTCTGTCTATGATCCATAGGTTGGTTGAAGGAAAGCAGGATTAGCTCCTATAACATATTTTTCAATGTATTTAGATAGAGTTTTTCCTATTTCCCTATGTAGGTAATAGCTCTACAAACACTAATTTTGTAATGAATATATAGTGATAAACTTGGTGACACATTGATTTATGACTCTGGGCTGTATTTATGTAGTTTACTTTATAACGACATTTCTCTGTTTCTGTTTGTTACTAGATCAGAGAAAATAACTGTAAAACTCAGCAACAAACCTTGATTATATACAGAATAAACCTGCATTTCGTTTGTATCAAAATGCTTTTTTTACTTTTAACCTAATTTTTACATTATAATTTACAGGATTTGAGATTGAAAGAACGCTCAACTTTATGTCAGGTAAAGATCTAAATGTATTCTTTGTTGCCAAACAGTTTAGTGTAAAGTTATGTGCATAGACATTAAAGATACATTAACCACTTAGCCCACCATGACAGTGTTATGGCAGCGCTAAGTGAGTATGGAGCAGGCTCACTCGCTTATTCCACTCCATACATGGCGGGTGCCGGCTGTTATATACAGCCCGAAGCCTAATGAAGCACTGCCATCTTACTGCTCCTAGGACGACAAGCTCTAGGCAGGAAGTCATAAGAGCGCCATCTTTGTACTACCTTCTAGATTATATCCATAATGCAGAAGGATGTACAAGCAATCATGCCCCCAAGGGGTTAAGTACCCTAAGGGGACTAAATGGATAATTGTGTAAAAAAAAATTAAAATATAGAAAGTAATACAAAATATTAAAGGTTCAAATCACCACATTTTGCCATTTTACAAATAGAAAAACATAAAAATACACATAATTGGTATCAATGCATGCATAAAAGCCTGATTTATTAAAATATAACAATGTATCCTGTAACAGGAAACACAATAGAAGAAAAAAAAAATTTGAATGCAAAAATTTTAATTTTTTGGGGGGGTCATTTTGGGCCACATGTATGAAAACTGTCTAGGTCTAAAACTAACTCTTTTTCTCAAAGCAACCAATCAAAGCACCCTTTTAATTTTTCCTGAACACTATTTGGAATGAGAGGGGAGGTCTGATTGGTTTCTATGGACAACAAAGTGAATTTTAGACCTAGACAGTTTTCATACATGTGGCCCTTTGTGATCAAAAAGTCTCATGCATTCCAAAATGATAGAAATAAAAACTGCCTTTTCAGCCTGCAAAAAAAATAGACCCTCATTCAGGTACAACGCTGGAAAACCAAAAAAGATGTTGATCACAGCAAATAGAATCAGGCTGCAGTGCAAATTTTAAAAATATATATTCGTATATATTCGAGTATAAGTCAACTTTTTCAGACGATTTTTTATGCTAAAAAAGCCTCCCTCGGCTTATACTCGAGTAAATATACACTCACCGGCCACTTTATTAGGTACACCATGCTAGTTAACGGGTGTGTGACCCCCTTTTGCCTTCAAACTGCCTCAATTCTTCGTGCTTAGATTCCACAATGTGTTGCAACGATGCTCAATTGGTACCAAGGGCCCAAAGAGTGGCCAAGAAAATATTCCCCACACCATGACACCACCACCACCTAGCCTGAACCGTTGATACAAGGCAGGATGGATCCATGCTTCATGTTGTTGACGCCAAATTCTGACCCTAACCATCCGAATGTCCAGCAGAAATCGAGACTCATCAACCAGCAACGTTTTTCCAATCTTCTACTGTCTAATTTCCCATGAGCTTGGGCAAATTGGAGCCTCAGTTTTTTCCCGTTCTTAGCTAAAGGAGTGGCACCCAGTGTGGTCTTCTGCTGCTGTAGCCCATCTGCCTCAAAGTTCGCCGTACTGTGCGTTCAGAGATGCTCTTCTGCTACCTTGGTTGTAACGGTGGCTATTTGAGTCACTGTTGTCTTTCTATCAGCTCGAACCAGTCTGCCCATTCTCCTTTGACCTCTGGCATCAACAAGGCATTTCCGCCCACAGGACTGCCGCTCACTGGATGTTTTTTCTTTTTCGGACCATTCTCTGTAAACCCTAGAGATGGTTTGTGCGTAAAAATCCCAGGAGATCAGCAGTTTCTGAAATACACAGACCAGGGCCCCTTTTGGCACAACAACCATGCCACGTTCAAAGGCACTCAAATCACCTTTCTTCCCCATACTGATGCTCCCGGGTTTGAACTGCAGGAGATTGTCTTGACCATGTCTACATGCCTAAATGCACTGAGTTGCCGCCATGTGATTGGCTGATTAGAAATTAAGTGTTAACGAGCAGTTGGACAGGTGTACCTAATAAAGTGGCCGGTGAGTGTATTATACAAGTTCTATGTATCCAAAGTATTACTCACCTTGCCCAAAAGTGCTGGCTCTTCCAGGACCTGTGATGTCACACAGGTGAGGGGGATTTATGTGTGTGTGTAATGTGGCTAATTGCTGGGGACAGCCCTGGTTAATAAAGGGGCTTCACTTACTTGCTGCATTTCCTACCCTAGGCTTATACTCGAGTCAATACGTTTTCCCATTTTTTTGTGGTAAAATTAGGTGCCTCAGCTTATATTCGGGTCGGCTTATACTTGAGTATATACAGTATGTATTTTTTTTTTTTAAAGTACTAAAACACAACAAAAACGCTACATTTATGGTATCACTGGATTTCTACCAACCAGCAGAATACAGATAACACATTATTTATACTGAGGAGTGAACACCATAAAAAGAAAACTCCCTCAAAAAATGGCAAGTATGTTTTTTTCACATTCCATCCCAATTTATTTTGGTTTTCCCAGTACATTATATAGCGCGGTCAATGGAACCATTACAAAGTACATTTTAACCCACAAAAATAAGCCCTCATATGTCTACGTAGATGGGGAAAAATAAAAAAAGTTATGGCTCTTTGTAGGCAGGGAGGGAAAAACGAACGTGATGAAAAAAAACAAAAACGCTTAGACCTTAGTGAAAGATACATCACAAATCTATAAGTAGTGTTGCAGTTCAGATTCGTATCATAGTCAAACTTGACCTTGACCCAATCTAAGTGCTTCAATTCAGATAAAATTGAATACATTTTTATCAATATTACAACTCTAAACTGGAGGTAGATTTTTTGTTTTTTTTTGTTTTGTTTTTTAACTAGTTTTAAATGGGTAAACCTATAAACACAAGAGTCAAAGAGAATGGATAACATAAATACAAAGAACCCAAAAAAAATTTTAACCAATCAATATATAGAAATGAAAAAACAATATTTATTAGATCTTATTAAAACAATAAAAAATATAAAAAGTAACAGACAAAATATACCCAAATAAAAAATTATCCCCAAACAAAACCCACAAACTAATCACACATATATGGATAACCTATCAAAACATCACTAAATAAAAAAAAAAAAACATCTTTCAATGGATTAGAGTGAACCAAACCACCTCCCAAAATTTTTCCCTGGCTTTCTAAAGGGGTTAAAGGGGATTTGCAGAGACAAAATTCTTACCCTCTCGCTTACCCAGGCAAATGCAAAAAATCACCGATCATGAGCTGCAGGGAGAAGGGGGGGGGCAGTGAGCGAGTGAGGAACCAAAGGGGAGCTTCAAAACTTAAGTAAAATAAAAAACATACAGCAGTGGATTGTCAATACAGCAGACACAAGTCATACACTGACTTCAGGGGGACCTATCTGCTAAGATGTTATTAAAACAAGTCACAGAGCTGAAAGAAGAGACACGCCACAGCCAACACAGAGCTTGCATAAGGGGTCCTGTTTCTGTTCACTGAAATAAAAAAACTAAACTTGTGGCTTCTGTGACAAAAACAACACTTTTCTCACGCACTTAAAAATTCTTCATTCCATGCACGGGCAGGGGATCTAACAATCCAGTTTACGATACAAAAAAACATAAGTCTGGCGGGCCCCGGGCCCCTGCCCCTTGCGCCCTTTCCCTGCCGCCCCGGGCCGCGGGGGGGGGCATCGCGGGAACCCCGGGGGGCCAAACCCCCCCGCCCCACGCCGGCTTTCTACTGGCCCCGCTCCGGTGAACCGGCCCCGTCCCCTCCCGGCCGTCGGCCTGCGGCCGCCTAGGGGCGCGGACCCCAGATTTAAAGGGGGCCCGTGTCCCGGGAATTTGGGTTATTGCCGGGGGGCTGGCCTATATAATGTATCCCCCCCGACCTGTTTTCCAAATTTTTGGGGTGCCTAGTGAGAGTTTGGAGGCCTTTGTCCGTATTGCTTATCCGTGAACCCGTCCCTTCCGTACGTTTTCCCGACCTGCCTTTTGCCGCCTGCCCCGACCGTCGTCCTTTTTGAACGAACCTTGCCCGCCTGCCCTGACCCTTTTCCTGTCCCCGACTACGCCTTTTTGGGTTTGATTTTTTACCTCGCATACCCCGGCCCACCGCAAGCAAGTCACGTCAGGGGTAACGACCTGGTACTCACCCGCGCAAGTCCATCCCCTTTGCGACGGGCTTGGTGAAAACCGGGGGCTACTTAGATTCCGTTCCCCCGGGTGGCTTAACTACCACCGCTTGCGGTGGCCAGCGGATCCCCCAACCGTCACTTTCAAGGGCCCTGGATTCCACCAGGGTACCTCTGCCCGAAAATCCGGGACTTACGAAGCCGCGCCCCCAGAGTCGCGCATCGACCACCGCGGCCATGTTGCAAACCTTGCGGCTCGCCTCCCCCCCCCCCCTGCGACTGCTGCCGTCTCACCACACCTGTTGCTCC
>JAODAL010076998.1:0-13425 GCA_025379985.1 Phyllomedusa bahiana | reverse complement strand
CAACCTCCCAACGGGAAAAATCCTCCACCAGTGACCTGCCCAACTGGATAACTACCTCCACCAGTGACCTGCCCAACTGGATAACTACCTCCACCAGTGACCTGCCCAACTGGATAACTACCTCCACCAGTGACCTGCCCAACTGGATAACTACCTCCACCAGTGACCTGCCCAACTGGATAACTACCTCCACCAGCGACCTCAACAACTGGATAACTACTACCACCAGCAATCTCCTCAACTGGATAACTACTTCCACCAGCAACCTCCCCAACTGGATAACTACTTCCACCAGCAACCTCCCCAACTGGATAACTACTTCCACCAGCAACCTCCCCAACTGGATAACTACTTCCACCAGTGACTTGCCCAAGATGAAAACTACCACCACCAGTGACCTATCAAGCTGGACAACGACCTCCACCAGCGACCTGCCCAACTGGATATCTGCCTCCACCAGCGACCTGACCAACTGGATATCTACCTCCACCAGCGACCTGCCCAACTGGATATCTACCTCCACCAGCGACCTGCCCAACTGGATAACTACCTCCACCAGTGACCTGCCCAACTGGATAACTACCTCCACCAGTGACCTGCCCAACTGGATAACTACCTCCACCAGTAACCTGCCCAACTGGATAACTACCTCCACCAGCGACCTGCCCAACTGGATAACTACCTCCACCAGCGACCTGCCCAACTGGATAACTACCTCCACCAGCGACCTCACCAACTGGATAACTACTACCACCAGCAACCTCCCCAACTGGATAACTACTTCCACCAGTGACCTGCCCACCTGAATAACTACCCCCACCAGTGACTTGCCCATCATGATAACTACCATCACCAGTGATCTATCAAGCTGGACAACGACCTACACTAGCGACCTGCCCAACTGGATATCTACCTCCACCAGCGACCTTCCCAACTGGATATCTACCTCCACCAGCGACCTGCCCAACTGGATAACTACCTCCACCAGTGACCTGCCCAACTGGATAACTACCTCCACCAGTGACCTGCCAAGCTGGAAAACTGCCTCCACCTGTGACCTCCCCAAATGGATAACTACCCCCACCAGTGACTTGGCCAACATGACAACGACCTCCACCAGTGACCTGCCCAACTGGATAACTACCTCCACCAGTGACCTGCCCAACTGGATAACTACCTCCACCAGTGACCTGCCCAACTGGATAACTACCTCCACCAGTGACCTGCCCAACTGGATAACTACCTCCACCAGTGACCTGCCCAACTGGATAACTACCTCCACCAGTGACCTGCCAAGCTGGATAACTACCTCCACCAGCGACCTGCCCAAATGGATAACTACCTCCACCAGCGACATGCCCACCTGGATAACTACCTCCACCAGCAACCTGCCCAACTGGATATCTACCTCCACCAGCGACCTGCCCAACTGGATATCTACCTCCACCAGCGACCTGCCCAACTGGATATCTACCTCCACCAGCGACCTGCCCAACTGGAAAATTACCTCCAACAGCGACCTGCCCCGCTGGATAACTACCTCCAGCAGTGACCTGTCAAGCTGGAAAACTACCTCCACCAGTGACCTCCCCAACTGGATAACTACCCCCACCAGTGACTTGGCCAACATGACAATGACCTCCACAAGTGAGTTGCCCAACTGGATAACTACCTCCACCAGTAACCTGCACAACTGGATAAATACCTCCACCAGTAACCTGCCCGACTGGATAAATACCTCCACCAGTAACCTGCCCAACTGGATAACTACCTCCACCAGTGACCTGCCGAACTGGATAACTACCTCCACCAGTGACATGCCCAACTGGATAACTAAATCCACCAGTGACCTTCTCAACTGGATAACTACCTCCACCAGTGGACCTTCCCCAACGGATAACTACCTTCACACAAGACCTGAAGCAACTGAAATAACTACCTCTCCACCAGTAACCTGAATAACTGGATAACTACCTCTCCACCAGTGACCTGCTCAACTGGATAACTACCTCCACCAGTAAACTGCCCGACTGGATAAAACCCTCCATCCACCAGTAACCTGCCCCGACAGGAAACCAACCCTCCACCAGTGACAATGCCCAACTGGATAACTACTTCAACCATGACCTGCCCAACTGGATAACTAACCACCACCATAAACCTGAACAATTGGATATCTACCTCCACCAGTGACCTGCCCGACTGGATAAATACCTCCACCAGTAACCTGCCCGACTGGATAACTACCTCCACCAGTGTCCTGCCCAACTGGATAACTACCTCCACCAGTGTCCTGCCCAACTGGATAACTACCTCCACCAGTGACCTACCCAACTGGATAACTACCTCCACCAATGACCTGCCCAACTGGATAACTACCTCTACCAGCGACCTCACCAGACTGGATAACTAACTAACCCCACAACCTCCCAAATGATAACTACATCCACCATGACCTCCACAGCTGATAGCTACCCTTCCACAGTGATATGCCCACCTGGATAAATACTCCACCACTGACCTGCCTCACATTGGAAAACTACCTCCGATAGCGACGCGCCACCAAAATGAAATAACTACCTCCACCAGTAACCTGGGCCCACCTGGATAACTATCCTCCAGCAGTGACCTGCCACTGGGATAACGACCCCACCATGACCTGCCAACAGGATAAATACCTCTCCACCCGTGACCAGCCCAACCTGGAATAACTAGCTCTACCAGTGACCTTCCAACTGGATAACTAGCTCCACCAGTGAACACCTGCCCAACTGATACTAGCTCCACCATTGACTGCCCAACTGGATAACTAGCTCCACAGGTGACCTGCCCAACTGGATAACTAGCTCCACCAAGTGACCTGCCAAGCTGATAACTATCTCCACCATTGAGCCTGCCAAGCTGGAAAACTACCTCCACCAGTGACCTGCCAAGCTGGAAAACTACCTCCACCAGCGACCTGCCCAACTGGATAACTACCTCCACCAGAGACCTGCCCAACTGGATATCTACCTCCACCAGCGACCTGCCCAACTGGATATCTACCTCCAACAGCGACCTGCCCCGCTGGATAACTACCTCCAACAGCGACCTACCCCGCTGGATAACTACCTACACCAGTAACCTGCCAAGCTGGAAATCTACTTCCACCAGTGACCTCCCCAACTGGATAACTACCCCCAGCAGTGACTTGGCTAACATTACAAATATCTCCACCAATGACCTGCCCAACTGAATAACTACCTTCACCAGTGACCTGCCCAACTGGATAACTACCTTCACCAGTGACAATGCAACCTGGATAACTACATCCACCAGTGACCTGCCCAAATGGATAACTACCTCTTCCAGCGACCTCAACAACTGGATAACTACTTCCACCAGCAACCTCCCCAACTGGATAACTTATTCAACCAGTGACTTGCCCAACATGAAAACTATCTTAACCAGTGACCAATCAAGCTGGACAACGACCTCCCCCCCGCGACCTGCCCAACTGGATAACAACCTCCACCAGTGACCTGCCCAACTGGATAACTACCTCCACAAGTGACCTGCCCAACTGGATAACCACCTCCACCAGCGACCTCAACAACTGGATAACTACTACCACCAGCAATCTCCTCAACTGGATAACTACTTCCACCAGCAACCTTCCCAACTGGATAACTACTTCCACCCGTGACTTGCCCAAGATGAAAACTACCCCCACCAGTGACCTATCAAGCTAGACAACGACCTCCACCAGCGACCTGCCCAACTGGATATCTGCCTCCACCAGCGACCTGACCAACTGGATAACTACCTCAACCAGCGACCTGACCAACTGGATATCTAACCTCCACCAGCGACCTGACCAACTGGATATCTACTTCCAACAGTGACCTGACCAACTGGATAACTAATACCACCAGCAACCTCCCCAACTGAATAACCACTTCCACCAGTGACCTGCCCAGCTGGATAGCTACTTCCACAAGTGATTTGCCCACCTGGATAAATACCTCCACCACTGACCTGCCCACATGGAAAACTACCTCCATCAGCGACCGCCCCAACTGGATAACTACCTCCACCAGTGACCTGCCCAACTGGATAACTACCTCCACCAGTAACCTGCCCAACTGGATAACTACCTCCACCAGTAATCTGCCGAACTGGATAACTACCTCCACCAGTACCAGCCAAGCAAAAACTCCTCCACCTGTGACCTCCCCCAAATGATAACTACCCATCATACTTGCCAACATGACAACGACCTTCACCAGTGACCTGCCCAACTGGATAACTACCTCCACCAGTGACCTGACCAACTGGATAACTACCTCCACCAGTGACCTGACCAATGATAACAAACCCTCCAACCATGACCGCCCCAACTGGAATGACTACCTCCACCAGGAGACCTGCCCAACTGGATAACTACCTCCACCAGTGACCTGCCCAACTGGATAACTACCTCCACCAGTGACCTGCCCAATTGGAAATTGACCTTCACCAGCGACCTGCCAAGCTGGATAACTACCTCCACCAGCGCCTCCCAAAATGGAAACTACCCCCACCAGCGACAATTCCCACCTGGATAACTACCTCCACCAGCAAACTGCCCAACTGGATATCTAACTCCACCAGAGATCTGCCCAACTGAATATCTACCTCCACCAGCGACCTGCCCAACTGGAGAACTACCTCCAACAGCGACCTCACACGCTGGAGAACTACCTCCAAGCATGACCCTGTCAACTGGAGAAACTACCTCTCCACCAGTGACCTCCCCAACTGGATAACTACCCCACCATGACTTGCCAACATGACAACGACCTCCACAAGTTGACTGCCCCAACTGATAACTACCGTTACCAGACCTCCCAACGGATAACTACCTACCTACTCATAACCTGCAAACTGATAACTAACCATTCCACCGTAACCTCCCCAACCTGGGATTATTACCTCCACCATAACCGCCCAAATGGATAACTACCTCCACCAGTAACCTGCCCGACTTGATAACTACCTCCACCAGTTACATGCCCAACTTGATAACTACCTTCACCAGTGACCTGCCCAACTGGATAACTACTTCCACCAGTAACCTGAACATCTGGATAACTACCTCTCCACCAGTGACTTGCCCAACTGGATAACTACCTCCACCAGTAACCTGCCCGACTGGATAAATACCTCCACCAGTAATCTGCGAACTGATAACTACCCCACCATGGGACCTGCCGAACTGAATAACTACCTCCACCAGTGACCTGCCCAACTGGATAACTACCTCCACCAGTGACCTGCCCAACTGGATAACTTCCTCTACCAGCAACTTCCCCAACTGGATAACTACTACCACCAGCAACCTCCCCAACTGGATAACTACTTCCACCAGTGACCTGCCCAGCTGGATAGCTACCTCCACAAGTGACTTGCCCACCTGGATAAATACCTCCACCACTGACCTGCCCACATGGAAAACTACCTCCATCAGCGACCGCCCCAACTGGATAACTTCCTCTACCAGTAACCTGCCCACCTGGATAACTACTTCATCAGATGACCTGCCAACCGGATAACTACCGTCCCCATGACCCGCCGAACTGGATAACTACCTCCACCAGTGACATGCCCAACTGGATAACTACCTTCACCAGTGACCTGCCCAACTGGATAACTACCTCCACCAGTAACCTGCCCGACTGAATAAATACCTCCACCAGTAACCTGCCCAACTGGATAACTACCTCCACCAGTGACATGCCCAACTGGATAACTACCTCCACCAGTGACCTGCCCAACTGGATAACTACCTTCACCAGTGACCTGCCCAATGATAACTAACCTCCACATAACGTGAACAACTGGATAACTACCTCTCCACCAGTGACCTGCCCAACTGGATAACTACCTCCACCAGTAACCTGCCCTACTGGATAAATACCTCCACCAGTAACCTGCCCAACTGGATAACTACCTCCACCAGTAACCTGCCGAACTGGATAACTACCTCCACCAGTGTCCTGCCCAACTGGATAACTACCTCCACCTGTGACCTGCCCAACTGGATAACTACCTCCACCTGTGACCTGCCCAACTGGATAACTACCTCCACCATGAACCTGTCCCAACTGGATACTACTACCACCTAGCAACCACCCCAACTGATAAATTGTTCCCTGCATATAGTTGTCAACATTCCTTTTGGAATTCATGTACATGTTTAACACAACACCTAACCCTAAAGGTGCTAAAACTTCCCACAATTGATTGCCCAACCCTGGATAACTACCTCCACCACTGACCTGCCCACATGGAAAACTACCTCCATCAGCGACCGCCCCAACTGGATAACTACCTCCACCAGTAACCTGCCCGACTGGATAAATACCTCCACCAGTAACCTGCCCAACTGGATAACTACTCACCAGGGACTGCCCACTGATAACTAGCACCACAGGACCAGCCCAATTGGATAACTACCTCCACCAATGACCGCCCACTGATAACTACGCTCCAACCATGACTTCCCAACTGGAAACTACCTCCACCAGTGACATGCCCAACTGGATAACTACCTTCAACAGTGACCTGCCCAACTGGATAACTACCTCCACCAGTAACCTGCCCAAGTGGATAACTACGTCCAACAGTGACCTGCCCAGCTGGATAGCTACTTCCACAAGTGATTTGCCCACCTGGATAAATACCTCTACCATTGAACCCTGCCTCACATAAAACTACCTCCTCATCGACCGCGCCCAACTGGAGTAACTACCTCCACAGTGACCTCCAAGCTGAAACTACCTCCACAGTGACCTCCACCCAACTGGATAACTACCCCCACCCGTGACTTGGCTAACATGACAACGATCTCCACCAGTGACCTGCCCAACTGGATAACTACCTCCACCAGCGACCTGCCCAAATGGATAACTAACTCCACCAGTGACTTGGCTAACATGACAACGATCTCCACCAGTGACCTGCCCAACTGGATAACTACCTTCACCAGTGACCTGCCCACCTGAATAACTACCCCCACCATTGACTTGCCCAACATGATAACTACAACCACCAGTGACCTGCCCAACTGGATAACTACTTCCACCAGTAACCTGCCCAACATGATAACTAGCTCCACCCAAGAACTGCCCAACATGGTTAACTAGCTCCACCAGTGACCTGACCCAACTGGATAACAACCCTCCACCAGGACCTCCCAACTGGATAACTACCTCCACCCATGACCTGCCCCCCAACTGGATAACTACCCTCCACATGACCCTGCCAAGCTGGATAACTACCCTCCACCATTGACCTGCCAAGCTTGTAATAACCTACCTCCACCAGGACCTGCCCAAAAATGATAACGTACCTCCACCACGACATGTCACCTGGATATCTACCTCACCAGCAGCCTGCCCAACTGAATATCTACCTCCACCAGCGACCTGCCCAACTGGATATCTACCTCCACCAGCGACCTGCCGATCTGGATATCTACCTCCACCAGCGACCTGCCCCGCTGGATAACTACCTACACCAGTGACCTGCCAAGCTGGAAAACTACTTCCACCAGTGACCTCCCCAACTGGATAACTACCCCCACCAGTGACTTGGCTAACATGACAACGATCTCCACCAGTGGCCTGCCCAACTGGATAACTACCTCCACCAGTGACCTGCCCAACTGGATTACTACCTCCACCAGTAACCTGCCCAACTGGATAACTACCTCCACCAGTAACCTGCCCAAATGGATAACTAGCTCCACCAGTGACCTGCCCAACTGGATAACTACCTCCACCAGTGACCTGCCCAACTGGATAACTACCTCCACCAGAGACCTGCCCAACTGGATAACTACCTCCACCAGAGACCTGCCAAACTGGATAACTACATCCACCAGAGACCTGCCCAGCTGGATACGTCCCTACCAGCGATTCACACCAACTGATAACTAGCTCTCCACAGGACCTGCCCAGCTGGATAACTACCTCCACTAGTAACCTGCCCACCTGGATAACTAGCTCCAACAGCGACCTGCCAAGCTGGATAACTACCTCCACCAGCGACCGCCCCAACTGGATAACTAGCTCCACCAGTGACCTGCCCAACTGGATAACTACCTCCACCAGCGACCTGCCAAGCTCGATAACTAACTCCACCAGCGACCTCAACAACTGGATAACTACTAACACCAGCAAACTCCTCAACTGATAACCTACAACCACCAGCAACCTCCCCAACTGGATAACTACTTCCACCCAGTGACCTGCCAGCTGGATAGCTACTTCCACAAGTGACTTGCCCACCTGGTTCAATAAACCTCCACCACTGACCCTGCCCACATGGAAAACTACCTCCATCACGACCCGCCGACCGCCCCACTGGATATCTACCACCACTATTAACCAGCCCACCTTGAAAACTAGCTCCAACAGCACCTGACACGCGAATAAACTACCTCCACCACGAGCCCCGCCCCAACTGATAACTACCTCCACAGTGACCTGCTCCAACTGGATAACTAGCTCCACCAGCGACCTGCCAAGCTCGATAACTACCTCCACCAGCGACCTCAACAACTGGATAACTACTAACACCAGCAAACTCCTCAACTGGATAACTACTTCCACCAGCAACCTCCCCAACTGGATAACTACTTCCACCATTGACTTGCCCAAGATGAAAACTACCATCACCAGTGCCCTCTCAAGCTGGACAACGACCTCCACCAGCGACCTGCCCACCTGGATAACTACCTCCACCAGCGACCTGCCCAACTGGATATCTAACTCCACCAGCGACCTGACCAACTGGATATCTAACTCCACCAGCGACCTGACCAACTGGATATCTACCTCCACCAGCGACCTGCCCAACCGGATAACTACCTCCACCAGTGACCTGCCCAACAGGATAACTACCTCCACAAGTGACCTGCCCAACTGGATAAATACCTCCACAAGAGACCTGTCAAACTGGATAACTACCTCCACCAGTGACATGCCTAACTGGATAACCACCTCCACCAGAGACCTCACCAACTGGATAACTACCACCACCAGCTACCTCCACAACTGGATAACTACTTCCACCAGCAACCTCCCCAACTGGATAACTACTTCCACCAGCAACCTCCCCAACTGGATAACTACTTCCACCAGCAACCTCCCCAACTGGATAACTACTTCCACCAGTGACTTGCCCAAGATGAAAACTACCACCACCAGTGCCCTATCAAGCTGGACAACGACCTCCACCAGCGACCTGCCCAACTGGATATCTGCCTCCACCAGCTACCTGACCAACTGGATATCTACCTCCACCAGCGACCTGACAAACTGGATAACTACCTCCACCAGCGACCTGCCCAACCGGATAACTACCTCCACCAGTGACCTGCCCAACTGGATAACTACCTCCACCAGTGACCTGCCCAACTGGATAACTACCTCCACCAGTGACCTGCCAACAGATAACTACCTCCCCATGACCTGGCCAAGCTGGATAACTACCCTGACCACCATGCCTGCCCCTAACTGGAGAACTACCTCCCACCACGCCCTGCCCAAATGATAACTGACCTCACCAAGCAACCTGCCCTCCTGGATAATTACCTCCACCAGCGACCTGACCTACTGGATAACTACTACCACCAGATACCTCCCCAACTGGATAACTGCTTCCACCAGTGACCTGCACACCTGAATAACTACCCCCACCAGTGAACTATGCCCAACAGATAACTACCATCACCCATGACTATCAAGCGACAACGACCTACACCACGCCCTGCCCAACTGGATATCTACCTCCACCTGCGACTTCCCCAACTGGAAACTTACCCCACCACGACCTGCCCACCTGGATAACTACCTCGAACAGCGACCTGCACCGCTGGATAATAACCTCAACCAGTAACCTGCCCAACTGGCTATCTACCTCCACCAGCGAGCTGGCCAACTGGATGTCTCCCTCCACCAGCGACCGGCCCCGCGGATAAACTACCCCCACCAGTGACCTGCCAAGCTGGAAAACTTCCTCCACCTGTGACCTCCCCAAATGGATAACTACCCCCACAAGTGACTTGGCAAACATGACATCGACCTCCACCAGAGACCTGCCCAACTGGATAACTACCTCCACCAGTGATCTGCCCAACTGGATAACTACTTCCACCAGAGAAATGCACAACTGGATAACTACATCCACCAATGACCTGACCAACTGGATAACTACCTCCACCAGTGACCTGCCCAAATGGATAACTACCTCCACCAGTGACCTGCCCAACTGGAAAACGACCTCCACCAGTGACC
Source organism: Phyllomedusa bahiana (assembly GCA_025379985.1). Lineage (NCBI taxonomy): Eukaryota > Metazoa > Chordata > Amphibia > Anura > Hylidae > Phyllomedusa > Phyllomedusa bahiana. The sequence goes on along the minus strand of JAODAL010076998.1, from coordinate 3,103 downwards.
TGCCAAGCTGGATAACTACCTCCAACAGCGACCTGCCCACTGGAAAAACAACCTCCCACCAGCAACCTCCAATGGATTAACTAACTCCACCAGCGATCTGCCCAACTGAATATCTACCTCCACCAGCGACCTGTCCAACTGGATATCTACCTCCGACAGCGACCTGCCCAACTGGATATCTACCTCCAACAGCGACCTGCCCCGCTGGATAACTACCTCCAAGCAGGACCTTCAGCTGGAAAATACCCTCACCAGTGACCTCCCCCCAACTGGAAACTACCCCCACCAGTGACTTGGCCAACATGCCAACGACCTCCACAAGTGACCTGCCCAACTGGATAACTACCTTCACCATTGACCTGCCCAACTGGATAACTACCTCCACCAGTAACCTGCCCAACTGGATAACTACCTCCACCAGAGACCTGCCCAATTGGATAACGACCTCCACCAGTGACCTGCCCAACTGGATAACTACCTCCAAAAGCGACCTGCCCAACTGGATAACTACCCCCATCAGTGACTTGGCCAACATGACAATGACCTCAACCAGTGACCTGCTCAACTGGAAAACGTACCTCCCACCATGACCTTCCAACAGGATAACTACCTCCAACCCAGTGTACCTCCAACTGGATAACTACCTCCACCAGTGACCTGCCAACAGGATAACTACCTCCGCCAGTGACCTGCCCAACTGGATAACTACCTCCACCATTGACCTGCCCAACTGGATAACTCCCTCCACCAGTGACCTACCCAACTGGATAACTACCTCCACAGTGACCTGCCAAGCTGGATAATTACCTCCATCAGAGACCTGCCCAAATGGATAACTACCGCCACCACCGACATGCCCACCTGAATAACTACCTCCACCAGATACCTGCCGAACTGGATATCTAACTCCACTAGCGACCTGCCCAACTGGATATCTAACTCCACCAGCGACCTGCCCACCTGGATAACTACCTCCAACAGCGACCTGCCCCGCTGGATAACTACCTCCACCAGTGACCTGCCAAGCTGGAAAACTACCTCCACCAGTGACCTCCCCAACTGGATAACTACCCCCACCAGTGACTTGGCCAACATGACGACAACCTCCACCAGTGACCTGCCCAACTGGATAACTACCTTCACCAGTGACCTGCCCAACTGGATAACTACCTCCACCAGTAACCTGAACAACTGGATAACTACCTCTCCACCAGTGACCTGCCCAACTGGATAACTACCTCCACCAGTAACCTGCCCAACTGGATAACTACCTCTCCAGTGTCCTGCCGAACTGGATAACTACCTCCACCAGTGTCCTGCCCAACTGGAAAACTACCTCCACCAGTGACCTGCCCACCTGGATAACTATCTCCAGCAGTGACCTGCCCAACTGGATATCTACCTCCAGCAGTGACCTGCCCAACTGGATAACTAGCTCCACCAGTGACCTGCCCAACTGGATAACTAGCTCCACCAGTGACCTGCCCAACTGGATAACTAGCTCCACCAGTGACCTGCCCAACTGGATAACTACCTCCACCAGTGACCTGCCCAACTGGATAACTACCTCCACCAGTGACCTGCCCAACTGGATAACTACCTCCACCAGTGACCTGCCCAACTGGATAACTAGCTCCACCAGTGACCTGCCCAACTGGATAACTAGCTCCACCAGTGACCTGCCCAACTGGATAACTAGCTCCTACCACCATGAACCTGCCCCAACTGGATACCTACCTCCACCAGTGACCTGCCCAACTGGATAACTAGCTCCACCAGTGACCTGCCCAACTGGATAACTAGCTCCACCAGTGACCTGCCCAACTGGATAACTACCTCCACCAGTGACCTGCCCAACTGGATAACTACCTCCACCAGTGACCTGCCCAACTGGATAACTACCTCCACCAGTGACCTGCCCAACTGGATAACTACCTCCACCAGTGACCTGCCCAACAGGATAACTACCTCCACCAGTGACCTGCCAAACTGGATCACTGACCTTCCACCAGCGACCTGCCCAAAAGTATAACTAACCCCCAACACGACCTCCCCCCCTGGATAAATATCACCAGACTCCAAAAATGGAAAACTACCTCCCACCAGGACCTCCCCAACGGGAAACTCTCCCCACCAAAACCCCCCAAACGGAAAAACCCCAAAACCCCCCCCCTTTCCCCGGAAATCCCCCACCGTGACCCACAAACCCCCCCCCCCAACTGGCCCTGGACCTCCCAACTGGAAAACTACCTCCACCAGGGCCCTGCCCAACGGATACTACTCCACCGGGGACCTCCCCAAAAGGAAAACACCTCCCCAGGCGCCAATGGATAAAACCCTCCACCAGGACCTGCCCAATTAAAACTACCTCCCCAACCTCCCCCCTGGAAAAATACCTCCCAACCCAGGACCTGCCCCTGGAAAACTACCTCCACCAACCCCCAAAAGGGGAAAACTACCTCCACCAGTGACCTCCCAAGGAAACACCCCCCCAGTGACTTCCCCAACCCTGAAACACCCCCACCGTGACTCCAACGGGAAATTCCCCACCATCCCTTTTCCCAACTGGAAAAAACCCTCCACCAAAACCCCCCCAAAAATGGATAACTACTAACCGGACCTGCCCCGGAAAAACTACCCCCCCGGGAAATTTCCCACTGGAAAAAATACCTCCCCATGTTTTCCCACGGAAAACTACCCCACCAGGACCTCCCCAAAAGGGAAACACCCCACCACGAAACTGAAAAACTGGATAACTCCCCCTCCACCAGGACCGCCCCAATGGATAACTACCTCCCCAGGACCGCCCCCAACGGAAAACCCCTCCCCCAAAGACCTCCCAACTGGATAACTCCTCCACCAGGACCTCCCAACGGGTAACTCCTCCCCCCAGTGACTGCCCAACAAACAACCCCCCACCATGACCCAAACGGAAAAAACCCCTCCCCCAGGACCTGCCAACTGGAAACTACCCCCACCAGCCCCCCCCAAAATGGAAAAATACCTCCACCACAATCCCCCCTGGAATTACCCCCCCAGAACCTGCCCATGGTTCTCCTTTTCCACCTGACCTGCCCAACTGGAAAACAACCCACCAAGCCCA
>JAODAL010076997.1:0-13426 GCA_025379985.1 Phyllomedusa bahiana | reverse complement strand
CGCCTTCGGACTTTTTAATTTGTGGGTGATGCAGGTTTAAGGTCTGCTGGGTAAAGAAGGTGTAAAGGGGTTTGTGATTTTTTTTTTGTGGTTTTATAGCCTAAGTGTTGTCCCTAAGATGTAGGGTTCCATTTGACTTTTGTGGCTGTTAATTCCAGCTTCCCAGCCCTGTTTGGGTTTTAAAGGAATAAAGGTGTTGTTGCTCTCCAAGACTTTAATGGTCATCGTCTATCGACTGCCACTATCGAAAAACCTTATCGTGGGGGGGGACTATCGACTATCCCCCCATGTCGATAGCCAACTAATGCTCAACATATGAGGAAGGCTGAAGGTCTGCTCCACTTCTGCACTCTGTTTCAGACGACTTTTTCGTTGCTGCGTATAAGGGCATTTTTCCCGGAAAATAGATGACGGACCCAGCTGGGTCTCCCGCACCCACTGAAACCCCGGCCTGGCAGTGAAGCTGCGTGTTAATAGTGACAGATGCTCCCTGGGCTCTACCGCCCCCACTGTAAGTCGGGCCCCTGGCGCGGGACCTCCGTGTTAATAGATGGCAGACGTCCTAGGCTTCAACGTACCCATGTAAGTTGGCCCTGGAGCTGGACCTCCGTGTTAATAGATGACAGATGCTAGCCTGGGCTTCAGCAGCACTGAAAGTCTGGCCCTGGCAGTGGCCCTCCGTGTTAGCAGAGGCTGGGGCAGCATAGCTCTCACCGTTAGAGGCAATCAGGAGGCTTAAATTTTTCTTGGACACAAATTGCAAATTTGAGGTTAAAAATTTTTGGGGCTGGGTAATTTGGGGTCGCATCATTTGATCTCCGGGGGGTTGCCCTAATCATAAAAAGGATTTGGAGGAAAATAAAACATTAAATTTGTTTGGGCAGAATAAATCAGAAGCCAGGGGAAAATTTTCCAACTAAGAAGTGTTTTGGGGTGATTGGGGACATTTTTATTACTTATGGGGTGTGGGGAGAATTAACACATTACACGTGTAAAAAATACTTTAAAAACTGCGGGAGGGGTGTATGTTGTATGTTATCACACTTGAAAAAAAAACAAAATGATAATAAGTAAAACTATAAAAAAAAACTTACCAAATAAATTTGTAAACAAATGTCGTTCAAAAAATATCTAAGTGACAGTCACTGTACAAAATTTTGATAGTGCCACTTTGGATCTGGGGTCAGACAGGGTTTTAAAGGTCATACTGTGGGAAGAAAGGTATAGTCAATGTCCCGTTTAAAATAAAATGGTGGTTGAAAGACTCCTTTTCCCCGCACTTTTTAAATTTTGGGTCAGAAGGTTTAATGGTCTTTCTGCGGTACAGGAAAAATATAGTTAATGCCAGTTCACTAAAATGGTGGTTCAAAGACCCTTTTCCCCCCTTTTTTAATTTGGGGGTTTAGACAGGTTTAATGGTCTACTGCGGTAGGACGGTATAGTAATGTCCCGTTCAACTAAAATGGGGGTTTAAAGATCCTTTTTCCCCGCACTTTTTAATCTGTGGGGCAGACGGTTTAATGGGCATACTGTGGTACAGAAAAGGTATGTAATGTCGTTCAACTAAAATGGTGGGTTTAAAGAACCTTTTCACAGCACTTTTTTAATCTGTAGGTCGACAGGGTTTAAAGGTTAAAATGCGGTACAGGGGCAGAATAGTTAATGTCCCGTTCAACTAAAAAGGTGGTTCCAAAAAAACTCCTTTTCCCGCCCCTTTTTTTTTTTGGGGGCAGGGCAGGGTTTTAAAGGCTATGCGGTCCAGGGGCAGGATAGTCAAAGTCAGTTCAAAAAATGGTGGTTCAAAGATACTTTTCCGGGACCCTTTTTATCTGTGGGTAGACATTTAATGGTTACTGCGGGGAAGGCGATATAGTAAAATTTTAGTTCAACTAAAATGGTGGTTAAAAAATCCTTTTTTGGCACTTTTTAAATTGGGTCTTGCAGGTTTGGGGTCATGCTGCGTTCCGGGGGCAGGGTATTCAAGTCCCGTTCAAGTAAAAAGATGGTTTAAAAATTTCTGCCTTCTGGCATTTTTATTTGTGGGTCTGAAAGGGTTTAAGGGTCATGCTGTGGTGCAATCAGGGGGTGAATGGTGTGTGATTTTTTTTTTGTGGCTTTTAAACCTAAGTGTGTTGCCTAAGATGTAGACGTATCCTTTTTACTATTGTGGATGTTAATTCTAGCATTTTCCACCTCTTTGGGGTGTAAGAAGAAAGGGGTTTTTCCCCTCCTATAGACTTTAAGGTATCAGCGATAATTATTTTGATATCGGATATCTTATTGATAATTGCCGTATCGACTATCGACCCCATGCAAAAAGTCAAGAAATCGTCACTGTCAGGAAAAATCCAAAAAAATGGGTTGGACGCAGATAGTGTGCACATGATTTAAATGGTCTTGTGTGTTGTATGGTGCCCTGATTAATGCGTTGGTGAGGTGGTAAAATTTGATTTCAGGGCAACCATTAGGCTTCTGCCCCATTGCCTGCTGGTGTGCGCGCTCGGTTATTTGGGACTTAATGCTGTCACGTCGCCCACGTTGTTCCCCGTGAATTTGAAGAATTTGAAGAAGAGCAACAGATGTCTCCAGTTGATCAATCAGCAAGGTCTCCATTTCCTGCATTTTACTCTCTATTTGGGTGGGTGGAAGGAAAGTGCCTGAGTTTTTTTTTGTTACCAGGGATCCAGGAGGGTGGCCACCCAGTAACTGTTGTTCATTTTGATGGCCTTAATGCGAGGATCATGTTGGAGGAAATGGAGCACCCAAGCATCATGTGAGAGATGGAGCCTTGATTTCCCTAGCCTCTGGGTCGAGGGGCACTAGCAAACTGATCTTCCTCCTCTGCCTCAAATTCGCGCCAACCTCTTTCCAAGGCAGGGACATCGGTGTCTAGGAATACCTCCTCCTCCGCTTCCTCCGCCACAGCTTAAAACACAGCCCTGACTTGCCTCAGATGATGCACCCTGAAAAGCTGATGGCCGCCTTGCACTAGCCCTGGACCCCGAACCACTGCCTAATGAAGACGTTTAAAATCGTGAAAACTGTCGGGCCTTGTGGATTCGACGGAGAGAAAGGCTCCGTGCCCGCATCTGTGTCCATCTCCTCCTCCGTCGCTGGTGGGACCTGATGTTTCAGAGTGTCCAACGATCGTTCCAGAACTAAGATCCCCACAATGCTCATGCTGACAAGGGCATTGTCTGCACTGCCCATTTTGGTGGCTTCTTCAAAACTGGCAAGGATGGTGCAGAGTCTTTCACGCCTCCACTCTCGGTGGCTCAACACCCGAGGCCCGCAACGCTGCTTGTCAGGCCATGTGTCACTTCGTACTGCGTAATGGCATTGCGCTGCTGCCACAATCGTGGAGCATGTGGAGGGTGGAATTCCAGCGTGTTTCCACGTCAACAATGAGACGGTTGACGGGGAGGCCGAGCTGACGCTGCAACGCAGCCAGGCGGGACGAAGCAGGGGTAAGGCGAACGGCGGAAGTTGCGAACTCAGACCTCAACCCTTTCCCTCAGCAGGCGGGTCCAGACCGGGTTAGCGCTTTAGAAAATTTTGGACGACGAAGGTTCATGAATGTGCCAGGCAAGGGATGTGCTCCAGCCTACCGATCTCAAGGGCGGCAAGCAGATTTCGACCGTTATCGCACACAACCTTGCCTGGCACAAGGTTCTTGTTACCCAGCAAGCAATCGGTCTCGTTGCGGAGAGCCGTCCACAGCTCCAAGACAGATTAATTTCAACACGGCCTGGTTTCTCTGGGCACGTGATGCCATCAGAGGACCTTGGGGGAAAGAGCCCTGCACCATCCCTGCGGTTTTGAAGAGCATGCGCCGAGCCTGAGAGCCACCGTCACCACCAGAAAACATCCACCCAGCTCACCCAGTGAGCTGTCACAGAGATATAGCGGCCTTGGCCGTGCTTACTAGTCCATGTGTCAGTGGTCAGATTGACTTTTCCGGACACAGATGCAGACAACGCGCTTGAAATTTTAGATGACACGTGGCTGGCCAGGGCAGGGACGGCTTTTTTGGCAAAGAAATGCCTGCTCGGCATCTGGTATTGGGGGCAGGCGAGGGCCATGACGTGGCTGAACCCATTCTGTGTCCACAAGCCGGAAAGGCAATCATTTCCGGGGCCAAAGCCTGGCAATGCCGAACATTCAGGCTTTTGGCTTTGGGATGGTTTGGGTTACAGTGTTTCTTCTACTCCCAAACCTGGAAGACAGAAGGCTGGCTGCTAGACTGGCCGCAGTACGGCGTGCAGGTCATCAAACTGGCGGAAGGATGGGTCTCTGGTGGTGCGACGGTGGAGGCTGAAGCGGAGGTGATCCTGATCATGACTCTGAGAGACATGGGTGCTGAGGAAACGCTTGGTGGTGGTGGAGGAGGCGGAGACGGGAGGGTTGTGACAGTGGTTGGAAGCCTGGCATCGGTGTGGGCTTTTTTGGCCAAGTGTTGCCTCATTTCAACTCATGATTACTGCATATGACTAGACATGTTGGTGGTGGTTAAACACCTAAGATTCTTGCCTCTACTGAATGCGTTTACGGCAAAGGCGGCATATGACATCGTGGGTGAATCAGAGGTTTTGCTCAAAAAAGGGCCCCAGGCTTGAGAGGTCCTAAACTTTTTTGCGGCGATAAAGCGAGGTGCGGGGTTTTCCCGCTGAACCGTGGCTGGCGGAATCTTTTATAGCGGACTTCTGCGACCGCCCTCTCCTTTTTGAGGTGGGCCCCGTACGACACTACCCCATCGTCTTCCTCCTCGTCCAGTGATGAAGCGCTCGCAAGAAATTCTGCTGAAAAGACCACGTTGGATCCGCAATGTCGTCATCATCATCATAAAACACAGGTGACTTGGTCGCCCTAAACATTCTGCATCCGGGGAGCTGCGAGCTACAAGCAAGAGGCATGCAAGGCGTTGCCGCCCCCCCGGGATTTTTGCCGATTGACCGGCTTCCTTCTCCTCTCTGATGGCATCAGTAACTGGGCGTCAGAGCAAAACAAAATAATCCTCTTTGGCCTCTTGGTTTTTGGAAATGCCTTTGACCCAACCGCATTTTGTCATCAAAGAGTTTTTCAGAAAATGGATTATTCCACAGTGGTGTGTAAACGAGTTGACATTTGGGCTGCCTTCACTTCATGTTGGTGGATGTGATGATGTGATGATGAATTTGTGGCCGTGACTGGGAGGACGAGGAGGTAAGATTTGCTGGATGCAGGTTGCATTAACCACTGAAGAACAGATTGGCGACGATGTTCGTTACTAAGATTCATTGGGCCCCTGACCAGCGATGACAGGCCTGACGGTCCTGCAACCGACGATCCACTGGCTTGCTTTATTGTTCCCAGCACTGGAAGGAGCGCCTTCTCTCTTACCTCTAAAATCCATGTCCTACCACCCTTTTTGCTCGCTTTCCACCCGCATTTCGCTCCCTGTTCAGAAAGATAAAAATTTGAGAAGGTATGGAAGAGTTTGGGAAAGTCTCTTATTAAAAGACGGCAAATCACAGCTATTCTTAAATCCTCTAATTTCCCACAGCCAACTAGTATTAGAAACTGAAAAATTTCTTGCGAATAACTGTGAAATGCGGTCTGGTGGAAGAACCGTAAGACAAAATCAAAAAGTGTTCTTCCTTCAGTCCCGGGATTTTCAACTGCCAGTAGGACTAGGAATTGTAGTTTTCAACAAAATTCATTAAGTGCGTATCTGCACCAAACTGAGATTCAACGAGCCCAATAAAACTTATTCAGAAGTTACACGGATGAGAAATTGTGTTTTTTTTCAGCAATGACAAACGAGTTACAGTTGCTGAACATTTTTCTATCAGAAATGTCGTACAACGTGGCTAATTGAAAAAACTAGGGCCGCAACACGTGCAATACAGCTATTTAAAAACTATTCGGATAATAAAAGGTATTTTTTGCACCTATCAATACAACGGCGGTGACTATAAAATTGCTGTATTCAAATTTAAGCGCAAAGTGCCTCTATGAACACAGCTGGACTGCACCAAAATGAAAAAAAACACCTATCTGAAATGTATACGGATAATAAAAGGTATTTTTTGCACTTATCAATACACCTGCGGTGACTACAAAATTGCTGTATTCAAATTTAAATGCAAGGGGCTCTTGATGAACATATCTGGCCTGCGCCAAAGTGAAAAAAACACCTATCTGAAATGTATACGTATAATATAAGGTACTTTTTGCACCTATCAATACACCTGCGGTGACGACAAAATTGATGTATTCAAATTTAAGTGCAAGGTAGCTTTATAAACAAAGCTGGACTGCGCCAAAGTGAAAAAAAGTGAAAAAAACACCTATCTGAAATGTATACAAATAATAAAAGGTATTTTTTGCACCTATCAATACACCTGCGGTGACAACAAAATTGCTGTATTCAAATTTAAATGCAAGGCGGCTCTATGAACAAAGCTTGCCTGCGCCAAAGTTAAAAAAAACACCTATCTGAAATGTATACGGATAATAAAAGGTACTTTTTGCACCTATCAATAACACCTGCGGGTGACGACAAAATTGATGTATTAAATTTTTAAATGCAAGGTAGCTTTTTAAACAAAGTTTGGGCTGCGCCAAAATGAAAAAAACACCTATCTGAATGTATACAAATAATAAAGGTATTTTTTTGCACCTATCAATACACCTGCGGTGACAACAAAATTGTTGTATTCAAATTTAAGTGCAAGGTGGCTTATGAACAAAGTGGACTGCGGCCAAAGTGAAGAAACAACCTATCTGAAATGTATAGGATAATAAAAGGTATTTTTTGCACCTATCAATACACTTGCGGTGACGACAAAATTGCTGTTTCAAATTTAAGTGCAAGGTGGCTCTAAAGAACAAAGCTGGACTGCGCCAAAGTGAAAAAAAACACCTATCTGAAAAGTATATGGATAATAAAGTTGGTTTTGCAAACCCATCAAATACAAACCCGCAGTTACTAGAAAAAGATCTGTATCCTAATATAAGTACAGGCTGCACAACATACAAGTTTAATATTTCACCAAAAAACTGGCCAAAAGTGTTAATAAAAACCCCTTTACAATGCAGGGTCTAAACACTGTCTGGGCTGCACAATATCCACTCTCCTTTAAAGAGCCTGTCTGTCTGTCTGTGTTCCCCCGCAACCCCCCCCCACTCCCCACCCCCGCGGCTGTACAGCGATAGATGCTCCTTTAAAATTCTCAGCCTAAATAACTAAAATCTGAAAATCTCTAATCTACCTAAGTTCTAATGTTCACAGCTAAAAACATAGTTGTCTGTGTGAACAAATAGAACAGTTTCGCTTAGCTGTTTTGAGAGAGGGCGAGCACCATGTCCCGCTCTTATGATACACAGAACACACACTGATGCTGAACAGGAAGGGCTGTTCTATGTAAAACCAAAGGGCATGTGATTTTTCCGCCAATCAAACCATACACTCCCAGTCATGACGTCGACACCCAGCTCACCCTGCTCTATTCTCTAAGCTGATTTGCTGGCCGGCAAAATGACAGGAAGTGCTGAAAATTGACGCAAATATTAATAGATTATGCGCAAAATTTTCAACTAATTATCGCCGGGGATCGAAAAATCGATCAACATAAAAACCGTGCCGATTTCAACTTTGTCGATAATAATCGCTCATCACTACTTATGAAGACAGGCATCCAGGACCACCACAGCTCCTTGTCCACAGCGCGGTAATTGTTGGGTTATGTATTAGGTTCCTCTCCATCCTTTCTTGAAACCTGTCCAATGTGATTTAGCATGACTGAACTGGGTGGAAGTCTGGGTTACCCAAATAAAAAGAGGACAGCTGATTCCACACTATTAAATTCTATTTGCATGGAACATAATATAATGAAGCTATATATAAAGTTTTTGAAACGATAAATAAGTCACGCTAGAGTGCATATCCAAAGATTCTGTAAGTGCGGCATCATTACCATTTTTAAATGTGGTTTAACTAACAGAATCAAATAAATGATTTTTGTGGGTGATGAGTCAGGTAAACTTATTCACGTCTAACTATGTGTTATATACTCGGATGGTATTTGTGGGATAAAAGCCTCGACCTCTGGATAAAATGGACAGTTGATGTTCAGGGAGTAGGTACTTGGACAAGTTAATCGTCAGGCTGGGTTCCTGGGTTCACCTCACAGATTTTAGGGAATTTTTGTTCCTTTCCATGCTTATACCCCTCCCTTCTGTTGTGTTTTCAATGGTCTCTCTTGGTCCCAATCTGAACATTCACTATGTGAATTTATATGTTTCCCGATTAATTGTCCTCCTCCAGCTAACTGGGTCCCGAGTCTCCCCCATATTAGAATCAGAGGTGTCTTCTGAGGTATTTAAAGAGGAATTATCCAGTATTTGTCATATTTCTGCAACCTTTTCTTAGGTTTATCTGTATACTATCCTCTGTATACATGGTATCTTATACCTGTGTTCCCCCTCAGATGTATCTGTACCTTTTCAATTAATCATATATATGCACCGCCATTTCAAAGGTTTCTTCGCTCCATTCCCTGAATATTTGGTATCATATATCCACCCCCTCCTCCCAGGTGTAACTGTATTTCACCCTGTGAACATATCATATATCTGACACTCCTGTATTTGTACTCCAACCTCTATAAACACAGGGTATCTGAATTCCAACCTTTGTTAATATCTGCTCTCCCCAGGGTATCTGTAGTACACTCTCTAGATAGCTGAGCCTTTGGAGGTCATGAGCTGTGAGAACCTCCTTGTCCTCACCAGGGACTTGGCTGTTAGAATACTGCTCTGCAGCTCACTCAGGGTGTGAAACTTTTCCACCTTGACAAACCTGATTACAGACCTTCTGCTTTATATCTAAGGTTAGGCAATGAGCTAGATCTGTACATCAGTGCCTCTGGATGTAGAAACCTTAAAGGGTTAGAAACCTAAAAGGGTTAAGTAAGAATTTACAAGCCTTGGCACAATATCCTAAAGGGATTTTCCACTGCTATGTAGCAAAATGTCACTGCATAATGAAAACTTCTGCCACTTTCCAATATTATTTGTCTTGTTATATCTTTTAAAGCACTGGATTATTGTGTTGTTGTTGTTGTTGTTTTTGTCTTGATTGTTTTAGAAGGTTGTTTTTGAAGGTTTTGAAGATGGAGAATGTCTGAATAGTTTGGCAGTTTGTCTGAGAATATGGGAGATGCATGAGAGGCTCATCTGGATTCCAAAAAAATTCCAAATCCCCATCTAAAATACCCAGTGCAATTTGGAAAAATTTGCATCATAGTTCACTGTGGGAGTTAGTTGGAATTCCATGTGAACTTGTCATAAGTCTAAGTCAGAAAAATCAGCAGTAGATTATAAGGCATAAAATACATGGCATGTTTCACTCGGTAGATTTTACTACAGTTTTGGAATTGAATATTTACTGTATAATCTGTGACTTGGCTACATTCTTCATTTTCCACATATTTTCCTGTCTACATACAATTGTGCTCAAAAGTTTACATACCCCGGCAGAATGTTTGCTTTCTTGGCCTTTTTTCAGAGAATATGAATGATAACACAAAAACTTTTTTTCCTCTCATGGTTAGTGGCTGGGTGAAGCAATTTATTGTTTATTGCTCTTTTTATTGCTCATAATTAGTGATGAGCGATTGTGTCAACTATCGTTATCGAGTCGATAGTCGATATCGACAATTATCATGACGATAGTCGATAACAGATTATCGCCGATGACCATTAAAGTCTATGGGAGAGGAACAACAACTTCATTCTTACACTCAAACAGGGGTGGAGAAGCTGGAATTAACATCCACAACAGTAAACTAGATACGTGCTACATCTTAGACAAGACAATTAGGCAACAAGAGTCTCAGAAAAAAACTGACAGACTATTCACTATCCCTGTCTTGTACCACAGCATGACTCTTAAACCTGCATGACCCACAAATTAAAAAGTGGCAGAAGGCAGTATTATTTGAACCATCATTTTACTTGAACTGGACATTGACTATCCCTGTCCTGGAACGCAGCATACTCTTAAACCTGTCTGACCCACAGATTAAAAAGTGCCGGAAAAAGGAGTCTTTGAACCACCATTTTAGTTGAACTGGACATTGACTATGCCTGTCCTGGACTGCAGCATGACTCTCAAACCTGTCTGACCCACAGATTAAAAAGTGCTGGAAGAAAGTAGTCTTTGAAGCAGTATTTTAGTGAACTGGACATCGACTATCCATATCCTGTAACGCAGCATGACCCAAAAACCCGCACAGGTGCCCTTATGGACCATCAGCATGCTGGCGGATGGACGGATGCTGACGATGATGATGACGACATTTGTGGCCGTGACTGGGAGGACGAGGAGGTAAGACTGCTGGATGCAGGTTGCATTAACCACTGAAGAACAGATTGGGGGACGTTTTCTTTACTGAGATTCACAGGGAACCCCCCCACGATGACGGGGCCTGATGGTCCCAAAAACCGACGATGCACGGGTTTTTGGTGTTGCCCCCAGCAACGGAAGGAGCCCCTTCTTCATCCCTTCCCCATGCCTACCCCTTTTGCTCGTTTCCACCTGTTTTCACCCCATTTTAAGAAAGAAAAAAAATTAAAAAAGGTATAGAAAGTTTTTTCACAGTCTTGTTTTGAGAAACTGTCTGCAAAGCGGCGATCCGATGTTTTAAAATTCCTCAAATTTAAAACGCTAATGGGTTTAGAAAAAAGAATTGTTTCTATCGAATCCTGTAAATGGGTCTGGTGGAAGAACTGAAAGACCAAACCCAGTTTTCCTTCCCTTCGTCCCGGGATTTAAAAACTACCAGTAGGACTAGGAATTGATGTTCTCAAAAAAAACAAATTTTAAAAGTGGCTATTGCGCAAATTGAGATTCACCGAGTGCAAAAAAAAACTTTACAAGTTCACGATGATAAATTGCTTTTTTTGCAGATGACAAGCGAGAACAGTTACTAAAAATTTTTTTATCAAATTGGTTACAACATGGCTTTTTAAAAAAACGGGGGCCCCCATGTGCAATCAGTTTTTAAAATTTTATAGGACAAAAAAAGGTGTTTTTTGCACCAATAAAATACCAACAGTTACTACAAAATTTTGTATCCAAATTTTTAAGTTCAGGTGGCTCTTGCAAAAAACTGGGCCGCACTATGTGAAAGACAGCTATTTAAAAGCTATACAGAAAAACAAAAGGTGGTTTTTGCACCAATGAAAAACCAACAGTTATACAAAATTTTGTATCAAAATTGGCGTACAACGTGGCGATTGAAAAAAAGGGGACGCACAAAATAAAAGGTAAAATTTACTCAGGTGTGAGGTGTGCGGCCCAAAAATGATAAATAAATGCCTTTTCAATGCGGTTCAAAGCAGCTTGGGCTGACAATATGCCCCCCTCCTTTCCAAAGCCTGTCGTCCGTGCATCCGCCCCGCCGCCCCCTTCCCCTTCCCCTCCCTGACCCCACGGGGGAAACAGCACTAGATGCTTTTTAAAAAAATCTTTTTAAAAATAAGAATAAAATTCTCAAAATCTACCTATATTCTAATGTTATAGAAAAAAGCATAGTTGTCTGTATAAATAAAGTAAGAACTGTGTTCTGAGCTGAGCTGTTTTGAGAGACTGCAGCAGACGTTTGCCCTAATGTAAGAAGAAAGACTGATGCTGAACAGGAAATGCTGGTCTATGCAAAAAAGGGTCATATGATTTTCCAGTCAATGACAACATATACCATCTTTACGTTGCACACCAGTCACCCCGTTTTATGCTCTAAATGATTTTCTGGCCCCTAGTGTGAGCGATTTGTTGGCCATCGAATCGGTGATGGGCGATAGTCGACCATCATCGACAAAATATTCGTTTGGGCGATGATGAATTTTTTTTTTTTCGATGACCTTAAGTTAAGGGGAAGCAAACAACCTTTTATTCTTACACCCAAAAAAGGGCTGGAGAAACTGGAAAATTAAAAAACCAAAAGTCAAAAAGGATAGGTGCTACATATTAGGCAACACACTTAGGTTATAAAAGCCCCAGAAAAAAAAATCACAGACATTCACTATCCCTGTCTTGTACCCCCAGCTGATTAAACCTGCATCACCCAAATTAAAAAATGCCAGAAGGCAGTATGATTTGAAATCATTTTACTTGAATGGATATTTAATATCCTGTTCCCGGAACCGCATGGCCCCAAACCGCTTTACCCCAGATTTAAAAAAAAGCGGAAAAAGGAGTCTTTCAACCACCCTTTTAGTTGAATGGAATTGACTATCCTGTCCTGGCCACGATGAGCCCCAAAATGCATGGGGCCCCCCGATTAAAAAAAATGCGGAAAAAAAAAGGGCTTTCAACCACCATTTTTTTTTCACTGGACTTGACTATACCCGTCCCGGGCCACGCATGAGCCCCCAAACCCCGCAGGCCCCCAATTTAAAAAATGCCGGGAAAAAGGGTTTTCAACCCCCTTTTTTTTTCAATGTAATTGCTATACCCGTCCTGGGCCACAGCTTTGGCCCCAAACCAGCATGACCCCCCCATTTAAAAAATGCCGGAAAAAAAGGGGTCTTTTAACCACCTTTTAGTTTCACTGGACATTGAATACCTGTCCTGGGCCACAGCATGAGCCCAAACCCGCATGACCCCGATTAAAAAAATGCCCGGAAAAAAAAAGGGCTTTCAACCACTTTTAGTTTAACTGGCATTGACTATACCGTCCCGGGCCCCCGCATGAGCCCCAACCTGCTTACCCCAGATTAAAAAATCCGGAAAAAGGAGTCTTTCAACCCCCCATTTTAGTTTCACTGGACATTGACTTCCCTGTCCCGGGTACGCAGAGCCCAAACCCGCATGACCCCCCCATTTAAAAGTGCCCGGAAAAAAAAGGAGTCTTTAACACCCTTTTGTTTAATGGGCATTGACTTACCGTCCCGGGGCCCGATAGCCCCAAACCCGCATGCAGGGCCGCCGTAGGGGGGGAAACAGTACTCCGTTTGGGCCCCGGCCCGAATTTGAAGCAAGGGGGGGGCCCGCCCCGGGCGGAGGTACCATCCCCCCGCTTATTATTGGTAGAGGGGAAGAGGTGCAGGCCTATTTCCCTACCATTTTATCCCCAACTGCGGCCCCGGGCTAGGGGCCGGGGCAACTAAGGTGGAGAGGAGGGGGGTCCAGGCCTATTGAGGGGGGGGGCCCCCGGGGCTGCGGGTCACGTGGCACATCTCTATCTTTAACTGTAACTTACTACTTCATCGCTGCAGTCCTGACTGGGCGGCCCCCCCTCCCTTTCCCCTTGGCCGTGGGCGGGCCTCACTGTTCAAAAGACCCCGCTTCCTTTTCCCCCGCAGGCATTGCTATACTTGTCCTGGGGACAGCATGAGCCCCCAAAATGCATGACCCCCCGATTAAAAAAGTGCAGGAAAA
>JAODAL010076996.1:0-13426 GCA_025379985.1 Phyllomedusa bahiana | reverse complement strand
GACCTAAAAGCTGCTGCGTAGGCTGCCGTGACCTACACACTTTTTCATTGTCCCACTCGTGGCCCTATCCGTTTTTGCCCACCCCCCAGAATACTTTTGTGCCCACTGTCTGCCCTCATTTTTTGCTGCTTGCCTGCGCTGTGACCTACAAAATCTGTCTTTGTGCCACTTTCTGACCCATCGTGCCCTGACCTACACACTCTTCATGTGTACTGTCTGCCCCCATCGCTGCTGTGCCCTGCACACTTTCTTTGTCCCACCTTGGCCTACCCCCTTTTTTTTTCCACTCCAGAAATTCTTTGTCCATGCTGACCTCAGGGTTTGCTTTTATCCTGCCAGACCCCAACTCTGTCATTGTGCCACTCTGGGGCCCTACTCCTGATTTTGCCACCTCCAGAATGTCATTGTGCCACTGTCGGATTTCATGCTGCTGCCGTGACAACACACTCTGTCAATGTGCATCTGTCTGACCTCATGCTGCTGCGGGTGGCTGCTGCCATGAACCTCACACTCTGTCATTGCGCCATTCTCTACCTCATGCTGCTGCTTCGCCCTGCATGACCTCCACACTCTGTCATTGTGCCACCCCTGTGGCCTACTCCTGGTTTTGTCACCTCCAGAATGTCATTGTCCCACTGTTTGAATCATGCTGCTGCTGTGGTGCTGCCGTGACCTACACTCTCTGTCATTGTGCCACTGTCTGACCTCATGTGCTGCTGTTGCTCCTGCCATCTCCTCCACACTCTGTCATTGTACCACTTTGTGGCCTACTCCTGTTTTTGCCACCTCCAGAATGTCATTGTGCCCTCTTGTACCTCATGCTGCTGTATGGCTGCTGCGTGACCTACACACTTGTCATTTTTGCCACTTGTGGCCTACTATGTTGGTACCACCTCCAGAATTTTTCATTATTCCACTCTTGGACCTCATGCTGCTGCTGTGATGACGTCATCCCACACGTGTCATTTTTCCCCTTTTGGGGGCCTCCAAATTTTCCCTCCCAAAATTGTCATGTGCCATCGTGGCCTACTCATGCTGCTGCCAATGACTGCTGTACTCACTGGAACATCCTGTGGCTTCCTAATTTCTGTTTTCACCCTCACCACTCTATGACGTTGCCCCTATGTTTGGTTTCCCCTTCTTTCACTGTCAGAAGGAATTGGGAAGGTGACAGGATTGTCTAGGCCAAAAGCAGGAGTGGCTAAAGACACAAAAGACTGCAAATATCCCATTTTACTGGTCGATCTTCTGTATTATTGATCAAATCCTGATTTGTTTTTGCCTTATCAATACTGATGGAATAATTGACCGATTGAAAGCAAGACACTGACGGATGAAAGGAAGGGCAAAATGAATCAGGAGACGCAACTTGCAAAATTACTGCGTGACACCCTCTCCAACTCATACGGGGGGCCATCTACATTGAAACAGCGTTTAACAGAACAGGTCTGTCATATTTTTGTGATGTTTAAAGCTCTGGCCCATCATGGAGTGACCCGTGCAGAGAACGTCCTCTTTACTGTGCTGCGATCTGTGTCGGCCCATAACCTACTACTGTGTTCTTTGACGCTGTGTTAGGACACCTATAGCATCAGCTAGTTTTTTCCAGCTGGCGCTGCCATGACTTTAGTCAGGCCCATTCCTATCAATTATATATTTGTATCATTTTGCCCCCGTAAGTGTCCAGGTAATTTTAGAGTGAAGCGATTCTAAGAGCAGTGGCAAGCGTCATATGCGTGTCATACTAAAACAACAGCATTTGTAAGAAGACCAAACCAATGCTCTCTGCATAAGCCCTCTTCATATCTTAAGCATGCAAATGTTCTACAGCAACCTACAAGGCTCTATGCAGCCTGGAATAGTTTGAGGTTTTTTAACCGCGATTCGTCCTGAAGTAGTTTGGGACCGAAACGAATTTTGTCACAAATTTGTCGAAGTCCAGAGAAGCCGAATTTTTTGAGAATTCGCCCCATCTCTATTATCACCCCAAAGGTTGCTCAGGATCGAATAGAGAAAAATATATGTTTGTCTATTAACACACATAACTATTACAAAAGCAAGTGTACAAGGCTCAATGAGACAGATAAAACGAGCGAAAATTGTATTGCCACATCATCTAACGATAAAAATCCCATCAATTGGAGTTGCCAGATCCTTCTGCATAGCCATAAATTATGGATCTGTAAGAAGTGAGCAATAAAAAACATTTAATCTTAGGGATTCTGGTGAAGGTTCAGATAGTAGATTACCTGAACTGAATATAAAATTCAACAATCTGATAAAAGACTAAACTGATGAATTAGCAGTTTGAAAACTGGTCTGCACAGATGAATAATGAAATGGTTAACCCTTTAACACCTTCCCGAAAGAAAAAAGATATTACTCTCATTTTTCTCCTCCTCGACCTACCATAAGCAATAACGTTTTTATTATTTTTCCACCACAAAGCGCGAGATATAAGGGCTTTATTTAGCACCTCAAGATGTACTTTCCAGTGGGGGCTAAATCATATTTACCATAGAATACTTTACTGGAAAACACGCAAAAAAATTCTAAGTGGGGCAAAATGTGAAAAAAAAAATGTTTTGTTTTTTGTAGCGTTTTTAAAACCTTCCAGAGCAAAAAAATGAAGTGTTACCTGTATCTACAGTACTGATAAGGCACTTTCGGCAAACCAAAACATGTAGGTTATCCGATTACTGTTTTATTGGTACCGTAGAAAAAATTCTCAAACGTATATTTATAAGTTTGTAAATTTGCGCCCGCAGCAGCGCACCGTTATTTTTGCGACCAATAACTTATTTATACTAACACCTATTGACAATCATGAGGGTCAATATTTGCGTGCTGAATAAGACCTTTAATTGCTAGCTGTATGGACTGCATGCACTTATTTTAATCACTTTTAATTCCAAAATCTTATATAGTGTTTTTCTTCTACGGTTTCAGCGTAACGGGATAAATGATGTTATATTTTTATATCATACTGACTATTATTGGACGCGGGCAGATACCAATATTTGTAATTTTTATTATATTTAACTTTTTTTATTTGTATAAATGGTGTGAAGATGGGGGTGATTTAACTTATTAATACCTATTTTTATTATATATACCTTTAAAATTGAGTCCCCCTAGGCGCTTACACCACTAGGGGGGCGTGAACAATAATATAGCCCTAAAGCATTGCAATAGACATTGCATTAGGCTGTTAACAAAGATGCATTTTCCCCCACTTCCGGCCCCAATGCAACATGAGAACAATGGCAGCGATGGAGACCTTCAGAAGCCTTCCCGCTGCCATGTCCCAGAGCATCGAATCAGAGTGAAGAACTGTACGCAGCACCGTCTTTTATTCATTTAGGAGCCGCAGCCATCTTTCCTTTTTTTTGGTGGTGGTGCTCTATGCGGGCCATAGCCCGCTTGTGGATTTGCAGTGCTGGTGTTGGTGGTGCACCCTTGAGCTCAGGTGCTAGGTCTGGCACAGTGGGGCTGTTTGGGCCACTGAGGCTAAGCCCCACATCTATGGGGCTTTTGCTGGCAATGGTGGCTGCCATGTGCGGTGCTGCCCGCGCCCAATCTTAGTTGTAGAGACCCACTTTTATAGATGTATCAGCCTGTGAAGTTGGCAAGTGGGCATAAAAAAAATAACATTTTGAACAAAGAATATCCTACAAACCTCATGTTCATAATATACTAAAGTTTTTGCTGAGAAACATTAGATAGGGTGGGGAAGTGCGGTCCATGCCTCTCCCTTTCATGTTAGGATATAAATCATGCTTTCAAGGGTCAAATGATTCTGCTTGTAGACAATTAGATATGTAATAATTAGATCACGGGCTTCCGATCGGTTAACGTGGCAGCTGGAAGCCTTGTGAAGGCTTCCATTGCCACCATGTTTTCTATGTTACCATTTCCTGCCTCAGACATTGGAATAAGTTTATTCAAAAAGTTGCATGTATTAGAAACTGGTAACAATAAAAAGTACACTTCAGCACCCTTACTCTAGTCCATAGGTGTTAGTATAAAACATTTATTGGTCGCAGAAAATGTTGCTGCCACACAAATTTCAGAAATCGAAAATGTTTGGAAAACCATACAGGTTTTATATTACCAGATTTGTAATAAATAAAAAGAGGTTTTATCTAAAATTATGTCCAATAAAAAATAGATAGGTAAAGAGTAAATTAGTAAATATAACCTGCTTACCTGTCACACTTGGGAGGGTGGTGGGGGTTTAGTGTTGGCATTTTTATATTCCCTCACAAAGTACAATCATAAGCCTGTCAGGTAAAAGGAAACTCCCTGCTCTGCCATTTGGCCCTTCTCAGATTCAAGCAAAATGTTTATGTGCCACCTATGTTTTTCTTCAGGATTCATACATAGCCTATAACAGGCCAGATTGGTGATCCTTTTTCTTTAACAGAGATGGAAAACAAGACGAAGTTAGTATTTTTTTAACATATAGGAATGTGGAACACTCTTATTTTCAGAGGGGTAGTTATAACCCCTAAGCATCTGTAAGGATTTTTGCTTGTATTGCATTCTCCACCCTCCTTGTATTGTATTCTCCACCCTTTTTGTAATAGCTGTATGAGGGCTTGTTTTTTTTTTTTCGGGATGTATTTTTTAAATGTACCATTTACCATAACACATAGGTCGACATGTCCCATTAGGGCTGCACTACTTCTGTTTTGTGCCAAAAAATGTTTTTTTTTATTATTTTTTTATTTTTTTTTTTTTTTTTTTTTTATTATTTTTTTATTTTTATTTTAAAACGCCCTATTCTCTATAAAAATAAACAGAAGGTATTACACCCAAAACTAGGCACATTAAACACATGACACTTTGTAAAGACTAAAGTAAAGGTCGTATACAGCCAAAGCTAGCAAAAACTGCTAAGCCGCCTACGCTATGCATATGCTCACAACTTAAGCCGCATCAAATTATACTATGCAAGTTATACCCACTCCTGAATTAAGAGACAGGATTCTATCATTTCAGCTCTCTATACACTCATTTAATTATTGCCTTAAAACTGGCCTGGCGACCGTCTCTTTCTAGACATGTTGCCATAATGTACTAGAAAACCTATATACAAACAATTACTGTTATGAAGATGAAGAACTTGCACAAGACGAGTAATTTTTTAGGGACTTAAGTTTTATGCATTGAACTGTGCATAAAAGTAATTATTCAATTCTTAGACCAATAAGGTCGCGTTTACCTGGCACAGCGACAAATACTGCTCCGGTTTTCCGCAGGTATTAAATATTCTTGTTATTAGCGCCCCGTCCCCCACGGCCCGCCACAAGCCGGGCGGGACGGCTTTTTCTCCGGCGGATGAGTGGATAAAAGCCCTCCCATAAAGAAAAGCACATCTTACCGTCCGGAAACCGGACAGAAGATGGAGCTTCTACATGATTTTCTGGAGTCCGCCGGACCGCCGTCAGTCAAAACCGTCCCATGGCAAATCCCGGTGCATGTGGTGACTGCTGCACGGGTCTTTTGCCATAGAGCACAATTGTGTGCTAATTATCGGCCGGTTTATCAGGTCGGTCCCTGAAAAAAAACCCGCAAACCGTGACTGAAAGACCGCCTGAAAACCCGTGCCGTTGGGACATGCCCTAACAGTTTTATTTTCCCATACAATGTGACCTGAGAAGAAGTTAATTTTATTTGCATGCTGAAGTCTAGTATTTATTGTACCAAATGTTGGAATAACTGTGACTTATTTAATCACTTTTATTGCAATTCTTATATTTTTTGGGGAAAGCGAAGTGAACAAAACAAAGTATTGTGTAGGTATGCATTTCCCTACGGTTTTAATTTTTTTGAGATACTGTAGGGCACAGTGGCGAACCTTTGGCACACTGTGCCGAGGTTGACACACAGAGCCATCTCTAGCTGGCATGTAGGTCAGCAGGCACAAATTATCGCTGGCTTCTAGCAACCCTGTGTGACCCGGACACCGCGCTGGGAGGGACTTGTGTTCTGGAGTCACAGTGTCGGAACCTGCGTTGGTTCCTGTGCCTGCTGCGATGATCATCACGCAAAGGGTATTAGCAGCGGACCCGTGAGCCCACATGGCAGCGAAGCGATTAGTAGAGACTCAATCGCACCGCGGCCCATCTCTCTCAGGTCCGCACATCCCAGTCATCAATGGCTAATGGCGCCACTGAGGAGCCTGCCGGAGGAGCGTCCCTGCTCTGTGGGGAAAGAAGGAGTACAGAGTAGAACGTGCTGGGAAAGAGGTAAAGGTGAGTATTAATTTTAATTTTTATTTGTGTGAATTCTAATACTGCCTGTGGGGTGGATGCCATGTATATACTGACTGTGGGGAGTCAATGTATAAACTGCCTGTGGAAGCGATCATTGTGTAATACTTCCTGTCGGGAGTGAGCAATGATGATAAACATGCCTGTGGGGAGCCATGTATAAGACAAGCCAGTGGGAGCAAGCCATTGTATAAAACGTGCCTTTGGGGAGCCATGTAAAACTGCCTGTGGGAGCGAGTCATGTATAACTGCCTTTGGGGAGACGAACCATTTATATACTCCAGCCTAGTAGGGGAGCCATGAAATATACAGCCCCTGTTGTGAACGAGCCAAGATACTAAACTTCCTAGTGAGGAAGATACCTCAATATATACTCCCTTTGGGGAAAAACGAGCTATCTTATATTATCTTGCCTGTTGGAGATCTAGCAATTTAAATATACAGCCTGTGGGTGGCTTCTACTGCAGAAGGAGCAATCTGCTGCTAGATAGGGAGTCTATCTACTGCCTGTGTAGGAACTATATTCTGTCATGTGGAAGCTGACTACCTGCCTGAAGGATCTATCTACTGTCTAGTGGGAGCTGTAAATGTCTTGTGGGAGCTAAATACTAGCCTGAAGGTGATATCTAACTGCCTGTGGGAGCTATCTAGCTGCCTTGGGAGCTAGTATACTGCCTTATTGAGAGCTGAGTATACTTCGAGAGGGGAGCTGAGTTATACTGCCTGTTGGGGAGGCTATCGAACTCCTATGGGGATCTAACTACTGCATGTGGTAGTGTAACGCCTGTGGTGGAGCTGTATACTGCCTGGGTGTAGCGGTATACTGCCTGTGGGGAGCTATATACTAGCCTGTGTGTAGCTGTATTTAGCCTGTGGGAGCTTATATCTAATATACCTATACTGCCTGAGGGGAACTACATCAATATTATCCTGCTTAGCCTGAGAAGATATATATATTATAGAAGGCAGAAGGTGAACCGGCGCACGTGTATGTCCAAAAAACGGCAGTGATGTCAGGAAGAAAATGCAGAAGAATCACTTTATTTTATCTAAAAAGGCTAGGGCTCTAACCACAGTCCAATCTAAAACAATTTAAAATAAAATAAAAACCCAACTGCTTTTCAAACATTATAAAGTAGCATCACTGCCAAATTTAGTCATAAAAAATATCAGGGTGCTAAATACTATCCCAGAACTGAAAAAACCCCAATAAAACTACAACTTTTAATAGATAACAAATAAAAAAAATAATCCAAAATAACCCCTAATTGTGAGATAATGATCGCCAACTTGTGATACGAATCTAACACAAAATGATATATTCACACAGGCGACAGTTAAAGAGGAATGGCAAAAATAATCAAAAGCTCAGTATACAGTTCCAGATACAAACTCCAGACATATAGATAAGACCATATCATAAGTAATAACCTAAACCAGAAAGCCCTATATATACAACTCACCCTGTACCAGCTCTAAATTGTCCCCTTATAATATGTAGCTTATGGGGTACATCGCCCTAATGAGGGCTGGCCCCTACTAAAGAGAAGCTGACCCTAGTAGTCCCCCTAATATTCCCTAATAAGGGCAATCAAATACTCATCTTGTTCCTCATCGGCTAAATGAATCCCGGCAAGGACGAAGAATCTCCCGACGCGTTTTCCCCATCG
This sequence comes from Phyllomedusa bahiana, assembly GCA_025379985.1. Taxonomy (NCBI): domain Eukaryota; kingdom Metazoa; phylum Chordata; class Amphibia; order Anura; family Hylidae; genus Phyllomedusa; species Phyllomedusa bahiana. The sequence goes on along the minus strand of JAODAL010076996.1, from coordinate 5,478 downwards.
GTAAGGATCGTCAGTGAGGATCATGGTATGATATATTAAAAGATTTTATGCCATATATAATGACGTCTCAAAATGAGTGAAGTAAAGCTCACCGTTAAATAGAAACCCACTTATTAATTATATGCCAACATCTCCTACCTAATTCCTGTGCACAAAACCATTCCAGAACATACAAGCATTTGTGGCCACCGATATTTTTCACCTTCCGGCGTCCAACCTGCATCCAAGGCATGCCTATCGCGCTCCGTACGCAACTCTCCCTGTGCCCACAAGGATTCTTGTGACTCACACAACACATGATACGCATGCTTCTCATACACGTTACAAGTTCCGGTAGACGTACATTGAAATCCCATCATCACACCGGGTACAGTCCTGATGCCCACAATGAATTCTGGCATCGCGATTGATCAACACCTTTAAAAATTTAAGTAACGAATCTGATTTCCAAAGGACGCAAACTTTTTACTTCCAGAATTCAATTGAAAAATATCGGTTCTTATTAGGGACCGTGATAATAACATAAGCAGTACGTTCAAGATCATTTTGGAACTTTAGAGAAAAACGAGAGCCTATCAGTTCTTGAGTGAAAATGTGATCATAAGGGAACTTGATATTTCCATGCAATCAGCAAACCTGAACTTCTGACACATAGGCAAACTACTTTGGAAATAGTGCGGTATAACTCCTACCCAAAGGGGAGACGTTGGTAGAGGTAGAATTAAAGGGAGTATGGCTTATCACAGAGCAACGATCTGCTGGCTCCTCAAGGTCTGCAGCATCCTCCTCTTTTTATAGAGGACCAAGTGAGGAATCCGAATGTCCTCTAGGATCGTCAACAAGAACCCTTGGAGGAAAAGTAAGAGAGGATGAAAACACCATATGTTAACATTGACAGCCGAGTATATAATCTAAGGATAAAATAAGAAAATTGTTTAACTGTCACGGTGTCTCTCATTTGTCACTACACACAACTCGTTTTGATCCCTTTGTTTGGACTAAGGATATAAATCTCTTATTATATTGTCAAGTTTAAAGTGGCATAAATTCTTAAATTGAAAGACAAGGCAAATGCAATTCGTTGGGGGTGATGAGGAAAGAATTTAGGAGGAATTAAACATTATAGTATCTCTAAGAGAGAATGTCCATTATAATGGTCCCTCACTGATGTTGGTACCCAAAAGATTCTCATGATCCTCCTAATATAGTATGTATCTGAGACGAGATTTACGATGACTATCTCGTCGGTCAATGCAGTCGATATCGGTTTTGGTGTCAATTATCAAATAAGAAATCCGATAGTCCGATAATATATTATCGCCGATGAACCATTAAAATCTAGGGAGAGTAACAACACCTTCATTCTTACACCCAAAACATGGATGGAGAAGACATGAATTAAAAATCCACCAACAGCATAACTGTATACGTAGCGACGTCTTATGCAAACAATTAAAGTTTATAAAAGCCACCGAAAAAAAACCACAGAACATTCCACTAAACCCTGTCTTTGCACCACAGCAAATGACCCGTAAACCATGCAAGTACCACACAAATAAAACGAGCTGCTCAGAAGTGCAGTCTAATATTTGAACCCATCATTTTACTTATGAACGGACTTGAATATCCTATTACATGGAACAGCAGCATAAGCCCGAACCCCCAAACCAGTCCTACCCCAAGAATAAAAAAAGTGCCCAGAAAAAGGGTCTTTCAACACCATATTAGTTGAAACTGGACATTCAACTACTATAACTGACCAGTACCGCAGTAAAATGACCATTAAACCTTTCTGACCACAGATTAAAAGTGCTGGGAAAAGAGTACCCTTTCAACTACCATTCTAGTATTGTGAACTGGAACCATTTCGACTATACCAGACCTGAACCGCAGGTATTGACCATTAAACCCTGTCTGACCCCCCAAATTTAAAAGTGTCGGGAAAAGGAGAGTCTTTGAACCTACCATTTTAGTTGAACTGACATTAACTACAGTCATATGAAAAAGTTATGGGCACCCTATTTAATCCCCTTTCAAAAAATATTTCAATTATTTTAGTTCTAAATAAAAATGGGTGTTTGTGCAACAGCCATTTCAATTTGATATATCTAATAACTGAATGGACCTAACAGTAATATTTTCCTATTGAAATGGAGGTTTATTGTACTAACACAAAAGTGCGTGTCCAATATGCATTAAAACCAAATTTTGACTGGTGCAAAAAATTTGGGTACCCTTACTCAATTTTAATTCTGATTTGAATACTCCTAACTACTTTTTACTGACTTTCCAGAAACACAACTTGGTTTTGTAACCTCGACTGAGAGCTTTGAACTTCATAGCCCAGGAGTAGTCCAATGATGAAGAAAAGTATTTAAGGTGGCCAATTGTCAAGTTGTTCTCCTATTTTGAAACTCCAGTAAAAGCGCATCATGGGCTCCTCAAAACAACTCTCAAAAGAACTGAAACAATGTATTGTTTGTTCAACATAGTTTTCCATAGTTTCATAGTATATGTAAGGCTAAAAAACGACAAGTCGTCCATCTAGTTCAGCTTTGTGGTTAAAGGTGGTTGATCCATAGGAAGGCAAAACCCCCAATAGGTAGTAATCCAATTGTCCCTCAGATATTAGTGGAAAAATTCCTTCAGACTTCCCAATCTGGCAATCAGATAAAACCCTGGATCAATTAACCCTCTCTGAATCCTAGTCACTATAACATGTTATAATAATTTCACGTCTCCAGAAATGCATCCAAACCCTTTATTTGAACTCGTTATTTGAGACTTCACCATGACAAGTTACCCTCGAGCAGAGAATTCATAGTCTCACAGCTCTTACACAAGTAAAGACATCCCTATCTCTATAGTTTATGTTAGAAAGCTTTCGTTCTGCAAGACGTAAAAGGAAGTCCCTTGTTCTAATCAGCCCTGTGTTATACAACATAAATCTTTTGGGCAGAGATCTCTATATGACCTTTGATGAATTTAAACAAATTTATTCTGTCCCCCCTGAAGCCTTCTTTTCCTCTAAACAAAATAACCCTATCATCTTGCCAAGCTTTCTGTTACTGTAGTCCACCCAGATCCTTTTATTAATTTTGATTGCCCGCCTTATGTCCCTGTTCAAGTCTACAAGTCTTATTCCTGTGCACTGGTCCCAAAACTGATACACAAATTCCATGTGTAGTTCCAAACCGTGACTTGTATAATGGGAGATAATGTTCTCATCCCATGTGCATCTAAGCCCTTTTTAATGCCACCCCATGATCCTATTTGCTTTTAGGGCTGCTGCTGCCTCTGACACTGGCTGCTACAATTAAAAGTTTACTGGCCACTCAGAATTCCCAATCCATCTCCATGTCACTTACCCAGTGATTTTTTCATTTAACATGTAATACTGTAAATGGATATCATCTTCCCCAATTGTGATAACCTTGCATTTATCAGTGTTAAACCTCACAGCCCATTCCCTGCCCAGTGCCTCCCAACTAATCCAGATCCCTTTGCGTTAATAACATAAATCCTTTATGTGGTTTGATACTTTAACAGAGCTATATGAATACGTCTGCAAAGATCGATATTCTACTGTGTATTCCCTGTGTAATATCATAATGAAAAATGTAAAAGAGGATATCCCAATACTGACCCATGTGGTACCCCACTAGTAACAGCGATCCATTTTGAGTATGTACCGTTAATTACTACCCTTTGTTTTTATCAGGGGAGCCCGTTTTCTTACCCACTTGCACACTTTTTCCCCCCAGCCCAAAGCATTCCATTTTATTTCCCAAACCCTTTTATGTGGCCCCGTATAAATGTTTTAAAAAAAATCTGTATATAAACACCCAGTGCCTCACCCCGATCCAGTCTAGCACTGACTTCCTCATAGAAGCTGATGAGATTAGTCGAAGGCCCGCCTTCAATGAAACCGTGTGGAACGGGTTTCATTTATTTTTTCTGTGAGATCTCCAGGATGCATCTCTGAGAAAAACCTTCAACTTTTACTCAACAGGGTTAAGTTACCGGCCTTTTAAATTTTCCTGGATACCTTTTGACCCCTTTTTGAATATTGGCCCCCTTTTTTGCTATGCGCCAATCCTTTGGGACATCCCCCGTTATTAGAAGCCCCATAAATATTAAGAAAGGGGGCCTATTATACAACTTAAATCTCTTAGGACACGTGGGTGTATGCCTTGGACCTTTGGGGATTTGTCTTTTTTAAATCTTCCTAAGCGGAGTGCACTTTTCCCCTTGGGTTAGACAAGAAATTTTTAAATTTGGATTTTACCTTCCCTCTGTTCAGGGGAAGGATCAAAAGTTGTCTCAGAGTTTTAAAACCTGTCAGTTTCCACTGTGAGGAACAAGAAAGGGAAAATGGAATCCCACAGGGACAGTTTTTGTTAAGCCGAAAAGTGGCGGGCCCAAGAAAAAATATCAAAAAGGCAGAGAAGAATGGTGAGAAAAGTCAAGGAAAAATCCACAGACCACCCCAAAGAGTCAAAAAAACACTCCAAATTTTTTGGGGGTTGTGAACAGCTCAATGGCTGAACAAACATGAAACCGTAGCTAGCAACTTTCCCTTTATGCGACTGGGAAAAAAGATCCCCAGGGGCAGCTAATTTCTTGAGAAGTTGAAAAACTGCACACCCAAATTTAACACCCATTCACCCGCATGCAGAAAAGCGCAGTATAATGCATGGGGAGATTGCCAAATGCAAAGTAACCAATGAAAAAATCACCAACAAAACCCCAGGGGATGAGGGAGGTGGGTTTTCCGGGACTACAATTGCATATAATAAGGCAATACAAAAATGTGCCATAAATATAGTTTCGTGTGGTACCAATGCTGGCATACAAAACCCATTAGTGACACCCATACTATTAGACCAGGGGGTGCCGCTTTTTAATGTTCAACACAAATGACACACTCTGCTCCCAGCACTGTGGGCAAATAAAAAGGGCATATGGAAAAAAAAATTAAAATGAGGTTTAGTTGGTAATGGGGCCCCCTAACAATTTAAATAATGTCCCCCTTTTTGTATGTTTTTTCCCTCCCAAAAAGGGTGAGCTCATCTTGTGCAGATGGTGCCCTGTGCATCGGTCAACTACAGACACTTTGACAAGGAGAAACTGTTTTGGGAGAGGATGCGAAAAAAAAGCGTTTTTGAAAGCACCCCACAAACAGAGTGCTGTGGTAGCAAAAAACACATTGGACAAGCCAGCTTATTTTGGAAAAAGGTCCCGTGGACTGATGAAACAAAAATTGGTTGTTTGGTCATACAAAAAGGCGTTATGCATGGGTCCCAAAAAACAGCATTCCAAGAAAAAAAAACTTGTACCCACTGTAAAATTTGGTGGAGGTTCCATCATGCTTTGGGCTGTGGGCCAATGCCGGCATCGGGAATCTTTTTAAAAGTTTAGGGTGCTGGATTCAACTCAGTATCAGCAATTTTCGGAAAAATGTCAAAAATCAGTTAT
>JAODAL010076995.1:0-13426 GCA_025379985.1 Phyllomedusa bahiana | reverse complement strand
AAAAAACATAAAGAACGTGTTTTTGGACTTTTCCCAGTCGATTTTTTGATAGAACCTTGCAGTTAAAATTTAAATCAGCAATTTTTTTTTGATTGAGGGATTTGAGAATAGCTGTGATTTCCCGTCTTTTAATAAGAGACTTTCCAAAACTATTCCATCCCTTTTCTAAAATTTTTTAATATTTCTGAACATGGAGCGAAATGCAGGTGGTAAGCGAGCAAAGAGGGGGGTAGCACATGGAGGTAGAGGTACGGAGAAGGTGCTCCTTCCAGTGCTGGCGACAAACGCATGCCAGCGGATGTCGTTGCAGGACCGTCAGGCCTGTCATCGCTGGGGTCAGGGCCCTGTGAATCTAAGTAACGAACATCGTCCCCAATCTGTCCTTCAGTGGTTAATGCAACCTGCATTAGCAGTCTTACCTCCTGTCCTCGCAGTCACGGCCACAAATGTCGTCATCAGCATCATCAGCATCCGTCCAACATGAAGCAGCCCAAATGTCAACTCGTGTACCACCACTGTGGATTAATCCATTTTCTGAAGACCTCTTTGAGACAAATGCGGTTGGGTCAAAAGGCATGTTAAAAGATCAGAGGAGGATGATTTTCTGCTCTGCGCCCAGTTACTGATGCCATCAGAGGAGGTGAAGGAAGCCGGTCAATCGGCAAAAATCCGGGCGGTCGGCAACGCCTTGCAGTCCCCCTTGCTTGTAGCCCGCAGCTTTGGATGCAGAAAGTCAGGAGGGACCAAGTCACTGTGTTGTGATGATGCTGATGACGACATTGCGGATCCATCCTGGTCTTTTCCGCAAAATTTGCTTGCGAGCGCTTCATCAGTGGACGAGGAGGAAGACGATGGGGTAGTGTCAATACGGGTCCCGCCACAAAAAGGGGGAGGGCGGTCGCAGAAGTCGCTGATATGATTCCGCCAGCCACGGTCAGCGCCAAACCCGCTCCTCGCTTATCCCCGTCAAAAAGGTCCAGGACCTCTCAAGCTGGGCCTTCTTTGAGCAAGCCTCTGATTCACCCAGCGATGTCATATCCCGCCTTTGCCGTAAACGCATAAGTAGAGGCAAGAACCTTAAGTGGTTAACCCCCACAACATTTTCTGGGTCACATGCGCGAATGCATGAGTTGAAATGGAGGGGAACACTTGGCCAAAAAAGGCCAGCCCGCCCCGGGCCTCCAACCACTGTCAACCCTCTGTCTCCGCCTCCTCCTCCTCCGCCACCAAGCTTTTCCTCAGCTGCCCATGTCTCTCGGGAGTCATGATCAGGGATCAGCCCCCGCTTCAGCCCCCACCGTCGCTCCGAGTACCACCAGCACCCACCGAGACCCATCCTACCCCTTCTCCTTCCGCCAGTTTGACGACCTGCACGCCGTACAGCGGCAGTCTAGCAGCAGCCTTCTGTTTCAGGTTTGGGAGCAAAAAGAAACACTTTAACCCAAACCATCCCAAAGCCAAAAGCCTGAATGTCGGCATTGCCCGGCTTTTGGCCTTGGAAATGTTGCCTTTCCGTCTGGTGGACACAGATGGGTTCCGCCACGTCATGGCCCTCGCTTGCCCCCAATACCAGATGCCAAGCAGGCATTTCTTTGACAGAAAAGCCGTCCCTGCCCTGGCCCGCCACGTGTCATCTAAAATTTCAAGCGCGTTGTTTTGCATCTGTGTCCGGAAAAAGTCCATCTCACACCGACACTGGATGTAAGCCCGGCCAAGGCCGCTATCGCTCAGTGTCCGCTCACTGGGTGAGCTGGGTGGATGTCTCTGGGGGTTTACGGTGGCTCTCAGGTCGGCGCACGCTTTCAAAACCGCAGGGATGGTGCAGGGCTCTTTCCCCAAAAGGGCCTCTGGTGGCATCACGTGCCCAGAGACACCATGCCGTGTTGACATTAAACTGCCTTGGAGACCGTCCACACACAGGTCAGGAGCTGTGGACGGCTCTAAGCAACGAGAACCCAGCGCTGGTTTGGGTGACCCAAAAACCTTGTGCCAGGCAAGGTGGTGTGCGATAACGGGCGAAATCTGCTGGCCGCCCCTTTAAAATCGGTAGGCTGGAGCAATTTCCCCTTGCCTGGCACATGTCATGAACCTGTCGTCCAGAAATTTCTAAAGAGCTACCGGGTCTGGACTGCCTGTGAAGAAAGGGTCGAGGTCTGAGTTCGCACTTCCGCCCTTCGCACCCTGCTTCGTCCCGCCTGGCTGCGTTGCAGGTCAGCTCGGCCTCCCCGTCAACCTCTCATTGTTGACGTGGCAACACGCTGGAATTCCACCCTCCACATGCTCCAGCGATTGTGGCAGCAGCGCAATGCCATTACGCAGTACGAAGTGACACATGGCCTGACAAGCAGCGGTACGGACCTCGGGGTGTTGAACCACCGAGAGTGGGGCAGGTGAAAGAGCTCTGCACCATCCTTGCCAGTTTTGAAGAAGCCACCAAAATGGTCAGTGCGGACAATGCCCTTGTCAGCATGAGCATTGTGGTGATCTTAGTTCTGGAACGATCGTTGGACACTCTGAAACAACAGGTCCCGCCAGCGACGGAGGAGGAGACGGACACAGATGCGGACACGGAGCCTTTCTCTCCGTCAAATCCACAAGGCCCGACAGTTTCACAATTTCATCGGTCTTCATTAGGCAGTGGTTCGGGGTCCAGAGCTAGTGCAAGGTGGCGCATCAGCTCTCAGGGTGCATCATCTCAGGCAAGTCAGGGCTGTGTTGAAGCTGTGCCGGAGGCAGCGGAGGAGGGGGAGGAGGAGGAGGTATTCCTAGACACCGATGTTACCGACGTCCCTGCCTTGGAAAGAGGTTGGCGCGAATTTGAGGCGGAGGAGGAAGATGAGGAAGATCAGTTTGCTAGTGCCCCTCGACCCAGAGGCTTGGGAAATCAAGGCTCCATCTCTCACATGAGTGCTTGGATGCTCCATTTCCTCCAACATGATCCTCGCATTAAGGCCATCAAAATGAACAACAGTTACTGGGTGGCCACCCTCCTGGATCCCCGGTACAAAACAAAAAATCAGCACTTTCCTTCCACCCACCCAAATAGAGAGTAAAATGCAGGAAATGGAGACCTTGCTGATTGATCAACTGGAGACATCTGTTGCGTCTGCTTCACGTTCCCCAAATGTCACGGTGGAACAACATCAGCGACGTGACAGCAGTAGAGTGCCAAGTAGGCGCAGCAGGCAAGGTGGCAGAAGCCTAATGGGTGACCTCTGGCAATCTTTGTTTACCACCTCACCGACGCATGCAATGCAGGGCACACATCCAACACACAGAGATCAGCTTAAGATCATGGTGCACGACTATCTGCGTCTCAACACCGATGTTTTTGCATGTGTTCCGGACCCAATAGACTTCTGGGTATCCAAAATGGACGAATGGCCCGAGCTGGCTCGTCACGCCATAGAGGTGTTGTCCTGCCCAGCAGCCAGCGTCATATCTGAGCGGACCTTCAGCACAGCTGGAGGAGTCATTACAGACAACGCATCCGGCTTTCCACAGATAATGTGGATCGTTTGACTTTCATCAAGATGAATCAGGCATGGATCTCTGATGATGTTGTGGCCCCAATTGCCGAGGTCACCGATTAGTTGCCAGTCTACTTCACATTCCTTTTCAAACAGAAATGGTCCTCTTGAAAACTTTTTTTTAAAATGATCATTTCTTACTGCAATTTTTATTCTCTTTTCCCAACAGTTCATTTTGCTGGTTTTGCTGTGAGGAGACTGTAAAAGACAGCAAGGTTTCATGACAACACCGTATTCCATTTACTCACTTTATCTTAAGAAGTTTTCGCATTGTCAATGGTTTTGAGGTCATGTTGCTGTGAGATACAGCAATAATCATGGTCCTTTGGAACAGAATTGTGACTTCTAAGTGGCATTTCTCCCTCACAATTTTTAATAGTGGCTGAGAAGTCATATTTATAATTTTTTGGGGTCATGTTGCTGTGAGATACAGCTATAATTATGGTCCTTTTGGAACAGAAATGTGGCTTCTAAGTGGCATTTCTCCCTCACAATTTTTAATAGTGGCTGAGAAGTCATATTTATAATTTTTTGGGGGTCATGTTGCTGTGAGATACAGCAATAATTATGGTCCTTTGGAACAGAAATGGGGCTTCTAAGTGGCATTTCTCCCTCACAATTTTTAACAGTGGCTGAGAAGTCATTTTAAAATTTTTTGGGGTCATGTAGCTTTTTGAATGCAGCAATAACTACAGGTCCTATTGTAAAAAATGTTGCTTTAAGACATTTTCCTCACAATTTTAAAGTGGCTCAAGGTCATCTTTGAATTTTTGGGTCATGTTGCTTGAATGCAGCAATACTACAGGTCCTATTATAAAAAATGTTGTTTCTAACAGACATTTGTTCTTCACAATTGACCAAAGTGGCTCAAGGGTCATGCTTTTGAATTTTTGGGGGCATTTTGCTGTGACATGCAGCTATATACAGGTCTTATTCTAAAAAATGTTGTTTCTAACAGACATTTGTTCTTCACAATTGTCAAGAGTGGCTCAAGGGTGATGGTGCTGTCAGAAACAGGAATAGGTAGGACACTGTTAATGGAAAACATATTGCAAAATGACTTGTTTTTGCAAGATCTTTAACATAGCTATCAACCCTGTATTGAGAAAACCCATTTAATACAATGAAAAAAAAGAGAAACAAAGACATGGTGGGATTCCATCCTATTTTAAAAATGTGTTTTCTAGAATTAAAGTACTAAAAAACTTGCATGTACAAAATAGCTGTTAAAAAAATTCCTCTGAATTGTACAAGGGAGGTACAGGAAACTTGACCAGATGTAGGTTATTCAGAGGACATGGAGTATGGAGCACGGACAGAGAACAAAGTACAGAGACCATTTCCTCCAGCACGTTGAATAAAATGAGAAAAAGAATGCCAAGATAAAGGGCACATGGTTTTAACAGGAGCGTTAACCACCAGTATTTCCAAGTGAAGCTCAATTGGTCCACACTCATACGGAGGGGCAAGCGCTACCCAGGTATTGACTGTGTACAGAGGAAGGCTGGAGTTCTCACACTTCCGCTTCCGCACTCTGCTTTAGCACGACAGTTTTCGTTGCTGCGTCATCAGGGCATCTTAACCTGCGTGTTAATAGATGACGGACGCCAGCCTGGGTTTTTCCGCACCCACTGTAACTCCGGCCCTGGGTCATGCTGGTGGCCCGGACAGGTAATAGTCAATGTCCAGTGAAACTAAAATGGTGGTTGAAAGACTCCTTTTTCCGGCACTTTTTAAATGTGGGGGTCATGCAGGTTTGGGGCTCATGCTGTGGCCCAGGACAGGTATAGTCAATGTCCAGTGAAACTAAAATGGTGGTTGAAAGACTCCTTTTTCCGGCACTTTTTAAATGTGGGGGTCATGCAGGTTTGGGGCTCATGCTGTGGCCCAGGACAGGTATAGTCAATGTCCAGTGAAACTAAAATGGTGGTTGAAGACTCCTTTTTCCGGCACTTTTTAAATGTGGGGGTCATGCAGGTTTGGGGCTCATGCTGTGGCCCAGGAACAGGTATAGTCAATGTCCAGTGAAACTAAAATGGTGGTTGAAAGACTCCTTTTTCCGGCACTTTTTAAATGTGGGGGTCATGCAGGTTTGGGGCTCATGCTGTGGCCCAGGACAGGTATAGTCAATGTCCAGTGAAACTAAAATGGTGGTTGAAAGACTCCTTTTTCGGCACATTTTAAATGTGGGGGTCATGCAGGTTTGGGGCTCATGCTGTGGCCAGGACAGGTTTAGTCAAATGTCCAGTTCAACTAAATGGTGGTTGAAAGACTCCTTTTTCCGGCACTTTTTAAATGTGGGGGGTCATGCAGTTTGGGGCTCATGCTGTGGCCAGGACAGGTATAGTCAATGGTCCAGTGAAACTAAAAATGGTGGATGAAAGATCCTTTTGCGCACTTTTTAAATGTGGTGTCATGCAGTTTGGGGTCTATGCTGCATTCCAGGACAGGGATATTCATTGGCCAGTTCAAGTAACATGTGGTTCAAATCATACTGACCTTCTGGACACTTTTATTTTGTGGGTATGCAGGTTTAAGGGTCAGGCTGTGTACAAAGACAGGGATAGTAAATGGTCTGTCACTTTTTTTCTGTGACTTTTTAACGCTAAGGTGTGTTGCTAAGATGTAGAACGATCCATTTGGATGTTGTGATGTTTAATTTCAAGCTTCTCAGCCTTGTTTGGGTGTAATAATGAAGGTGTTGTTGCTCTCCCATAGCCTTTAATGGTCTTCGAGCATAATCGATAGCTTCTACTATCGATAATCCTTATTCGATAGCAGGCGGGGGACTATCGGGGGATTGTATGAACGATCTCGATAGCCAACGCAATCGATCAACATAGCACAACCTTTTTGCCATGTTCCTCAAACCATTCATGAATGATTTTTGCTGTGTGGCAGGGGCTTTATGCTGTTGAAAAAGGCCACAGCCACAATTAGGGAACAATTCTGCCATATTATTTTACAGGGGACAAAAGTATTTACTAAAAACTGAATTTCAGGACACCACCTCAGACATTGCCACCTTCACAATGAATTTCACCTTTCACTTCCTTGTAGGCCTTGTAGGTGCGTTTCGTGAGTTAAATTATTGTCTTTTATCTCACCTTTACAATCCTGTCTCATCATAACACAGTGGAGATAACCTTGATAATCTTCTATTTATTATTGTTTTTCGTTCACGCTTTCAAAGCCTCTTTGAAAAAGTAATAATATCTCATAGTGACAGACTGCAGTCTAATCTAGAGGGGGGATCACTTGTTTCAACTTATTTTTTGGCTCGAATGCTATCCTATATCTTCTGTCATTCTTTCGGTGTGTGGTTCTTGTGGTTTTGTGGTGGGAGAGGGTGTCGGGGGTCTGTATGGAATGCGGACATGTGTTCATCTGGCTGCGAGGTGGTGGTCGGGGCTGGGGGGGGTGGGGGGGGGGGGGGGGGGTGTGATGGGGGATGGGAACACACATTTCTTGAAGGATAAGTTGGTGGGGGGGGGGGGCGGGTGGGGTTGGGAAATGAGGAATGGTCGGGGTATTTTGTGCTGGATTGTAGGGTAGAAGGGGTAGTGGGAGGGGCGGGGGGGGGGTGGGAACGGTGGCGGGACACAGGTGAGTTTGCTGGGTTGGGGGGTGGGGGGGGAGCGGAGGGGGGGGACCGCTGGGGGGGGGGTGGGGGGTGGCGTGGTGGGGTAAAAGGGCAAGCTGGGGGGGCTCTCTTTTTTCTTCTTAATTTTTGCCCATTTCTCTTACTGTTTATTTATTTTATATTTTTTATCATACTGTATATTGGACCATGTAATGCTCTAGTAGCAATGACTTAAAACTTCCAGTGGGAAATACTGTGCAATATAAAAATATATTTTCAATGGCACACACAGATTTCCAATATGCACGATTTAAGTTTGTTATCCAACATGCTAGTCACAGTGCACAAAAATTTATTTTACGATCCGTGAATATCACAATTCCCGCCATATGAACAGAGCTCTTAGGATGCTGTGTGATAATGTGCAAACATTGCATACGGACTTAAAGGAATAAAGGTAATAATGAATCATTTATTTAGTGAGATGATTGGCCCCTATATAGAGACTCTCTGTACTTGTATTTGTTGTAAAGATTCACTAGATTAACCCATAAATAACTAATATTATTGTTTTGAACGTTAACAGAGTCCGTAACAACCACACCATCTCATCCCCCCATGTAAATACTGCTACTAGGCCAACCCCATTGCCCACCATCCTGAGCAATTCCCTTCCCTCCACTCCAATATCTCTGTTGCCTCGTACCATCTCATTACAGACAGAAGACATAGGTTTGATTAAATTTGGCCACAGCAGCCATTTTATTAACAACATACAAACAATGGGAAAATATTATGATAGTAAAGATCTAACACCAAAAGATTTATAAATCTGTAAACATTACAGAATAACCATAAGGGTATGTTCACATGGCATAATTGCGGGGCGTAAATACGCCCCGCAATTACGCCGGGACTTCGGGACATGTCACTTATCTCCCTCCGCGGCATATTGTGCGAGCGGGGAGAGGAGACGTAATCCATAGTTCTCTATTTGAACTGTGGATTACCGTAATGACTGGGACGTATCTTGGCCCATATTGAGCACAGCACGCCGTAAAATATGGACCGAAATACGTCCCAATTTAAGCGTCTCAATTTATGTGAACATAGCCTAATACCAACATGGTAAAAATCGGAACTGAAAACAAACCTCAATGATAAACAACCATCCAAACCCAACCATTCCCAAATGTTCCACCAAAACCCAATACTGTCCACAATTGGGGCTGAGGTCCTTGGAGCTAAGAGATCTGGCAACCAAAACTTAGGATGAATTGGACCATTACCTCCAGCCGCACCCACTGGCTCGGGGGCACCAAAACCATAACAATGGCTCAACTGTTTCCGACTCCCAGGGAACTTACCTTGCAGGAGCCCCACCTAAGGCCACCATGACATAAGAACTAACACCCACACACCATCTGATCCCTTTTGAGAAAACGGAACAGAAAAGAAAACTGTCTCCGTGCTGTGCTGTCTAACCAGCAAAACCCGGGGAAGGTCTTTTATAACCTCCTCCTGAGCTCTGTCCCCACCCCCCGCAGAAAAGCGCGACCTGCACGTCCTTGCGAGCAGGGTCATGCTGCGCCTCATATAAATACGAAAGTGGTGTCAATTAAAATGTTAGTTCCTTCGACACAAAAAACCCTTATACAGCTCTGTGTACTGAAAAATAAAAAATGTATGGCTATCAGAAGTCAGCGATGCATAAATATTATTTTACACAATAAAAACACTTTTCTTTTAAAGCACTTCAACATAAAAAAGTATATAAATTGGGTATCACCATAATCATATCGACCCACAGAGTAAAACTAACTTCAGTATTGCCACATAATCTTCTTTCCTCATGGTGCCATCTATTTTATGAAGTCCACCGGAACCTCCTGAAGCAAAACAACCAGGGCCGTATTTACCACTAGACACCTGAGGGCACATACTTTGGGCAGCACCCTGTAGGGTTTCGTCATTTCAGAAGGAGATTTTAAAGTTTATCTTTTTTTCTTTTTAGCTCAGGTGCTGCTGAAGGATAAATGTTACATTACACAGCAACAGCAGGGAAGCGAGGGAAGGGTGGGCAGAAACACAGCAAAGATGAGGCAGGAAGATGTTGGAGCTGCCGTAGTTCAGCTGCTTCAGAAAGGAGCCGCTGATTTCTAGCTCCTTGCAGGTCCTGTGAAGGTGCGCCATTGGCTGCTATGAAACATTATCAGCACACAACTAATTTTGTACTGACAATATCAATGCTGCTGCCCTGCAGAGGTCCGACTCTGAAGAGTTCGTGACTAGTGATGAGCGAATGGTAAAAAATTTGAGTTCGAGTCGAATCTCTAATTTTGAGAAGTTCGAACTTCGAACCCCATAAAAGTCAACAGAAGATGATGTTCAGGTTAATTTTTTACTAACACGTGTGAGGAGAAGCCGCAATTACCCTCCCTAAGAGCAAAATGGAGACGTGGAACAACTTAGTGAAGAAAATTTGTCTCTAAGAGTCACAGAAAAAAAATTGAGAGACTAAAATAATTAACTCCTTTCAATAGCTAACTGAAAAGATGAGGACTGCAAAGCTATACGAGGTTACGAGGTGCAGCGGTAGCAGCTGCTACGGGGTCCCTTTGACACATAAGAAGACACCGTTATTGGAAATGACACATGGTAACTGACAGGAGCCCCATATCACTTTTTTCACCAGGGCCCAAGAACTTCAAGTTACACCTCTGCAGGCTGGACTAGATTAGACGGCAGTACCATTGGTGGCAGTGAGAACATGGCTATCAACTAGATGAGACGGCAGTACCATTAGTGGCAGTCAATACATGGCAATGGGGAACAGCCAGGTTCCAGTTCTACTACATTAGGTGGCAGTACCATTGGGGGTAGCGAGAACATGGCAAAGGGGAATAGCGAGGTTCCGGTTCCACTACATTTGGCGACAGTACCATTGGTGACAGCGAGAACATGGCAATGGAGAACAGCGAGGTTCTGGTTCCACTATATTAGGCGGCAGTTCCATTGGTGGTAGTGAACATGGCAATTGGGAACAGCAAGGTTCCAGTTCGACTAGAGTAGACGGCAGTACCAATAGAGGCAGCCAATACATGGCAATGGGGAACAGCGAGGTTCCGGTTCCACTACATTTGGCGACAGTACCATTGGTGGCAGCGAGAACATGGCAATGGAGAACAGGCAGGTTCTAGTTCCACTATATTAGGTGGCAGTTCCATTGGTGGCAGTGAATATGGCAATTGGGAACGGCGAGGTTCCGGTTCGACTAGATTAGATGGCAGTACCATTAGTGGCAGCCAATACGTGGCAATGGGGAACAGCCAGGTTCCAGTTCCACTACATTAGGTGGCAGGACCATTGGTGGCAGAGAGAACATGGCC
Organism: Phyllomedusa bahiana; assembly: GCA_025379985.1. NCBI lineage: Eukaryota > Metazoa > Chordata > Amphibia > Anura > Hylidae > Phyllomedusa > Phyllomedusa bahiana. The sequence goes on along the minus strand of JAODAL010076995.1, from coordinate 2,924 downwards.
CGGGGGAACCGCGAGGGTCGAGTTCCACTGCATGTGGCGACAGTACCATTGGTGGCAGAGAGAACATGGCAATGGGGAACAGGCAGGTTCTGGTTCCACTATATTAGGCAGCAGTTCCATTGGTGGCAGTGAACATGGCAATTGGGAACAGCGAGGCTCCGGTTCGACTAGATTAGACGGCAGTACCATTAGTGGTAGCCAATACATGGCAATGGGGAACAGCCAGGTTCCAGTTCCACTACATTAGGTGGCAGTACCATTGGGGGCAGCGAGAACATGGCAATGGGGAACAGCCAGGTTCCGGTCTGACTAGATTAGATGGCAGTGCCATTGGTGGCAGCGAGAACCTGGTAATGGAGAACAGCGAGGTTCCAGATCCACTACATTAGGCGGCAGTACCATTGGTGGCAGTGAGAACATGGCAGTGGGGAACAGTGAGGTTCCGGTTCCACTACTTTTGGTGACAGTACCATTGGTGGCAGCGAGAACATGGCAATGGGGAACAGCGAGGTTCTAGTTCCACTACATTAGGCGGCAGTACCATTGGTGGCAGTGAACATGGCAATTGGGAACAGTGAGGTTCCGGTTCAACTAGATTAGATGGCAGTATCATTAGTGGCAGCGAGAACATGGCAGTGGGGAACATGTAGGTTCCGGTTCCACAAGATTAGGCAGCAGTACCATTGGTGGCAGCGAGAACATGGCAATGGGGAACAGCGAGGTTCTGGTTCGACAAGATTAGCTGGCAGTACCATTGGTGGTAGCAAGAACATGGCAGTGGGGAACATGGAGGTTCCGGTTTGACAACATTAGATGGCAGTACCATTGGTGGCAGCGAGAAGATGACATTGGGGAACAACTAGGTTCCGGTTCGACGACATTAGGCGGCAGTACAATTGGTGGCAGCGAGAGCATGGCAGTGGGGAACAACAAGGTTCCGGTTCAAATACATTAGGGGGCAGTGCCATTGGTGGCAGCGAGAACATGCCAATGAGGAACATGGAGGTTCTGGTTCGACTAGATTAGATGCTGTACAGTAGCCAGCCTTCTGTGTACCAGGTAAGGGAGCATAAGAAACGCTTTTACCCCAAACATCCCAACACTAAAAGCCTGAATGTCGGCATTGTCTGGCTGTTGGCCTTGGAAATGTTGTCTTTCCACCTGGTTTACACAGATGGGTTCCGCCATGTCATGGCCCTGGAAAGCCCCCAATATCAGATGCTGAGAAGGCATTTCTTTACCAGAAAAGCTGTGCACACCCTGGCCCACCACAACGCAGAAAAGATCTCCAGCACGTTGGCTGCATCTGTATCCACCAAAGTCCATCTCACTACAGACACATGGACTAGTAATCACGGTCAAGGGCGTTAAATCGCACTGACTGCTCACTGGGTGAGTATGACGAATGACAGTGCCTCTGGTGAAGGGTCTGAGCCGTCACTCTTTAACACTGCTGGGTTGGTGCAGAGTCTAAATCCCCAACCTCGACAGGTAGCATCACGTGCCAAGAGAAACCAAGTCGTTCTCAAATTAATTTTTCATGGAGACCATCAACACACAGATCAAGAGCTTTGCATACTCAGACCGACCAGTGGCTGGGTGCTAAGAACCTGGCGTCAGGCAAGGTGGTGTGCGACAATGAGAGAAATCTCCTTGCTGCCCTTAAGATCGGTAGACTTACGCACCTCCCTTACCTGGAACAGGTCATGAACCTGGTTGTGCAGAAATTTCTGAAACGCTACCCGGGTCTTGACTGTCTTCTGAGGAAGGCTTGAGGTCTTAGCTCAGACTTCCGGCGTTCGCACCAAGATGGTCAGTCGGGACAATGCCCTTGTCAGCAGGACCGTTCTGGTTATATTTTTACTATAACAAGCGTTAGACACTCTGCGGCAGCAGAGTTGTTCCACATATGCAGTTGACTCTTCTGGATGGTAATTACAGGTTCTTATCACCTGTATAGGTTCCTCATTGGCATGTTCTCGCAGCCACCAATGGTACTGCCGTCTAATCTTGTCGAACCGGAACCTCAATGTTCCCCATAGGCATGTTCTCGCTGTCACCAATGGTACTGCCATCTAATCTAGTCCAACCTGCAGTAGCGCAGGTTCAAGTTCTTGGGCCCTAGTGCAAAAAGTGGAATACTCCCCCCCGCCACATTATTAGGGCTGCCATCAGTCATCCGTTAACCGTTTTCGGGCCCCATACAGCCAAAACAAATGGGGACCCACCCATTACTAGTTCCTATTTTTTAGCATATCACTGGGCCCCTTTTGATTGGGGCCCCTGGCAGGAGTACTGCCCATACTGCCCTATTGGCACCCTTAAGGTTACCATGTGCCATTTCCAATACCGGTGTCTTCTTATGTGTCAAAGGGACTCAGGATGCAGGGCCCCATAGCGGCTGCTACCGCTGCACCCCCTGTAACTACGTCCCTGCCAGCTGAACCTCCATGTTCCCCGTTGGGATGTTCTTGCTGCTACCATATAAATCACATGTACAAAGCTTGCAAGCAGAGGTGTAAGTTCGAGTTCTTCGGGTCTGGTGCAAAAAGTTAAATGGGGCTCCTGCCATTATGGTAAAGACCAAAGAGCTGTCGAAGGACACCAGAAACAAAATTGCAGCCCTGCACCAGGCTGGGAAGACTGAATCGGCAATAGGCAAGCAGCTTGGTATGAAGAAATCAACTGTGGGAGTAATAATTAGAAAATGGAAGACATACAAGACCACTGATAATCTCCCTCGATCTGGGGCTCCACGCAAGATCTCACCCCATGGGGTCTGAATGATTACAAGAATGGAGAGCAAACATCCCAGAACCACATGGGGGGACCTAGTGAATGACCTGCAGAGAGCTGGGACCAACGTAACAAAGGCTACCATCAGTAACACACTACGCCGCCCGGGATCGATCCTGCAATGCCGA